>JAGTTH010000640.1:0-64027 GCA_022606485.1 Agraylea sexmaculata
TAATTGTAAATATTAATAAAACCGAGGATTCTCAAGCTGTCATAATAAATTATTTTTTTATACGAAAAAAAGTTACGCCCCTTTTATTATTACCCTATTTATTATATTTATTTATAATCGTACTGGCATTACATAATTACGATAAAAATATTTTAGTTTCAATTAAAAACAAGTTGTATAAGTATTATTGAAAACTCTAAGAGAGTTTTCAACAAGCTTTTAAAACTATGATAAAGATTTTCTGAAATAAAATGCCTCCGAGCAAGATGCAAGATTATGAAAAATGCATGTACCTACTGAAATGATTTCAGAATTGAAATGCATAATATCTCTTGTTTTAGTATACAAAACATGTTGTCGTATAGACGTATATTTTCTGTTTTCCTAGACGGCGAAAAGAGGTTCTGTCAAACGATGGAAAGCTTCTTTTTGCTGCATACATTTCGCTCGTTGTCAATACATCCTATATTTAAATTGCATCGTTTCCAACATTGCCATCACATTCATACTATAATTGAAACTATGTATTTTTATAGGAGTATCGCAGAGAAGTATATACGTGGAAGGTTTAATAAACAGGAAGCAAGGGGGTTGTTCCTCCCTCGGAAGGAAATGGGGTAGAACCGGCTTCAGGACTGTTATATATCAGTAGCTCAATCACGATACTAAGTACGAATAAAAGGCACATAAAAAGGCTTTTAATTAGCCTTGTATATGAATGACTCATATATACAAATAATTATAAAATATATTAATAAGCTTGACTTTTTAGATTGTTGGAAAAATGACCGACATTCAGAGATTAAGCTATTTTTATTTATAAAATCGTGGAAATTACACCAATACTACCAAACTCAAATCTATTCATACAAACACGACTCACTAACACACTATTATATATGAAAGGTATTCACGGTAACTACATTTTTGGAGGAGTTTGCTCTTTTACACACAAATTAATATCTAATTTAAACAAGAACCATGTGCTTTTTATTGGTCGAAATGATGACTGCTAAATGGGCTTTAGCTTTTTTCCTTAATTACGATTAGTTTTTTTACCAAATGAAATTATGTATTAAAGATTCGTTAATTTATCACTTCTAGAGGACGATTTTTTTAATAAAGGACGCTTTTTTTATCAAAACATACATAATATAATAACTGATTGATTCAATTATTTTTCCTTATAAGTATTGTGATGTTTAATAAAATATATATCGATACATATTGTCGAAGTATAAAATCCTGCAGTAACAAAAATGAAATGTAATAAAATTATAATACAACAATGTTGTTTGAAAGTGTGCAACAGACGCAGAGATTTTTATACAATTTAAGACCATATAAAGTTTTTTTAACAACGCCCACTTATTGAAAAGTCTTGTAAGTACAAATATCAGACCAAATAGATTTACATATATGTAATTTAATGTGTTAACGATTACATATCAGTTTATGCATTCGGGTGCATAACGACGAGCTTTGATATCAATATGTGAAAGTAGCAGAAGTTCAGTTGTATGTATTTGGAAGAAAGCCAGAAAGAATTGTAACCAAGAAAAGACCACTAGAAAATATCTTACAGACAATAGGTAAAAGTTCAAATATTGGCAGTGAAAGCAAGAACTGTATAATACCAGTAAGTTGCATGCTAATTACGGAGAACGTTAGTTTGTGAGGAAATAATAGAGGTATTAGAGTGATATATTAGCAGGTCATACAATTTGATGATTTAAGTGTCTGCGTGAGATGCGTATGCGTGTACAACAATACTTTTAAGCTCTACTATGGTCAGTTCCTTCAATCGTGTGCTACGTGGCAAGAGATTGTACGAATCTCGTGTCATATACAAATATTTCGTTTCTTGAAGGCGTGTCAAAGCTATAGCCGAGCGGTTCCAATGTGTGTATCGCAAGCATTCAAGAGAACATTCAAGATACAGGCGGGGGGCGGTTGTAGCACGAGATTTAGATATAGCATCTGGATATCGGCGAGCTGGATTTTGACAGCTGGTAGCTCCAGCTAAATCTTTTTAAAAGAAACGCATTTGGCGCGTAAATCGCCGAGTGACACGAGCTCGAGATTTAACACGACTTGAAGAAACCGAGTCCTAGTCTATTCGTACACAAAAGATCACTAATACACTATTAGTGGCGTATTCAAATAAGAGTGTGTTAGTAATCGTGCCAATACGTATTAGTAGTGTACACCAATACTAACAGTTCTATTGAATACGGGTCTAGGATGGCAAACTAAGTAAACAAGTCTAAGTGAGACAATTGAGTGTTGCATCTGTCAAGCTCATTTGTTTGATACGCCGTTTATTCAAATTACATCTCGATTTAATTTTAGGACAATGGTAATAATAAATTAAATTCAATTCAATATATTTTAGATATGAAAAGGGATTAATTTGGAATGCAATATGCTGATTTTCATGACACTCTTTAAGTCCCGGCCAAACAGAATGCTAAATCCGTTAGCAGCGAACTGTCAACCTGTGAAAACATATATAACTCCAGTTTACCAGATTGAATATGTGGCTCAGTTCCATAAAGACTTAGGAGCACACAGATTTTTTTGCACTTACGATATTATACGCTGGAGCAGTCGATATACGTCGAACACCACCGATATTAGAATGCCGGATAATAAATATCAAGATGGCGGATCAAGTAGATGAGCTTGACTAAAGCAATACTAATTTTTCAGACTCAACTTCAACATACATTCAGTTGATATGTCGGGGGATCGATTAGAGACGTTCAACATGAAAAAAATGTAGTAAAGACACACTAGTGAATAATGTATTAAATGAAAGTTTGCGGTGAATAAAATATGGGGTAAAGAAGTAACTTTTAGCCAGTCGGTTGGCTCTTTGCCAATGGGACAGATGTCTTTTTCAATTGTTGACTAAGGGGGAAAATTAGTGTCCAAACTTCCGGATTCTTGCAAAGGTCGTTCAAAATAGCATATGGCGGATAATATTTATAATAATAAAATTGTATAGTAACTTACGTCTCCAAATACTGGAACAGGCGATATACAGGCCGCTTGTACACGAGCAGTCCTTCGACCCTTTCGACCATGTTGAAGGGGGCGCAGCGTCAGGGGCCCGGCTTGCCGTTGGCACCACCCCCGCTGACGCCCCCGCCGAGCCTCCTCGACATATTCACTTTATACTATTGATACTTTTAATAATATTAATAGGGCACTTCACCAAGTTGACTTGTTTACACACACCAACTGCTGTGGATAAACAACTTCCTCTTTCGATATGTTTTGTGTAGAGTACAGGAAGCGACTGCAGATATGGAAAATTGCTATTGTGACATTTATCACTAAGGTATAATATACAAACATATTAAATTACGCCAAACTTGCCAGAGAACTTGATGATATATTTATTAGACAACACACGACGTGAATATTTTTAAATGCAAGAACAACTTTTGTCTATAGTAAGTGTAAATTAACTTATTAAATATGTTATTCAAGGAGTGTACAGTAAGTACATAATTGTGTAGTAGAGATAGGGAGAGAAGTTTTTGTTGCGGGTTAAAAATAAAGCACTCTAGGATATCTGCTGGAATATATATATATATATATATATATATATATATATATATATATATATATATATATATATATATATATATATATATATATATATATATATATATATATATATATATATATATATATATATATATATTCATATTCTTCGATAATTAACCAAGAGGATCCTTAGACCTGTTATTGGACACTGCAATGGTTACATTTTAATTTTAATATTTGATGAATTGTTGTGATTTTTTTAAATTTATAAATCAACTTCTACAACTTGGGTTACAATTAGTTAAGATCATATACATTAAAACTATGTGCATATTTAACCGGTACCATCTATATAGAATGCCAGACAACTGCATGTATAAATATAAAGATGGCGGACCAATTAGCTTATTCGAACCACAATAAAGTTGATTAACAATGTTAAAACAACAGTAATGAAGAGCGATATAAACCTTTCACTAAACAAAATTAGATTTGTTTTATTACTTAAAAATAATTAAAACTCTTTCATTGAATCGAGTTTGGGTAACCATCTTTGAATCAGCTGTTTTTGTCAAATACATAAAAAAAAATTTTTTTCACTTATTTTTACGATACCCTACAATATTCTCAGTTAGTTTAAATCCACACTGTATATGTATATATCAAGAAAATGTTTTTAGTCTCTCTTGAAACATTTGATTGACAAATGCAGTTTTTCCGCTAAGGTTTTCAATTGTTTGTATTATTAAAGTGTATATGAAAGTTATTATTAGAGCAATTTTATAATTGAGCCGCTGAGAGGAAAAGTGGTCGAACCGCAATTATGACAACTTTTGGTAAAAGAAGATTTTGCGTTTAAGCTTTGTAAAAAAAAAATCTATTTTTTTGGTTAGACCATTCTTAATTTTAAATTGGAGCACTTTTCCTCCCAGCGGCTCAATTGATATTTTGATTTGGCATTGAAGGTAGAAAAATTGTTTTCAATTCATAACTTAAGTACAGTAACAATTACTTAAGTTTTAACATTTGTTGTTATAACCTCAACCACATTCTTAATAGAATACAATATCAATATTAGAATAATAACTTCCGGAAACATACATTAAGCTCGTACGTACATAAATAGACTGAAACCTTTTGATGATCCGAAACATCACGTATATGAAATGATGTTATGTATAGTCGAAATGGTTCCGTTAAACCTTCCATATATTATCATCAGCACGAAGGAGGCCTACTTTGGACTTTTGTCGGTTGTATTGTTTCAGATCCATTGTAGAATGCTAAGTGCGCCGATTACAGACAAGTCACCTACAATATATTATGTACATACTTTATGTGTACAAACTGATCAAAAATCACTGAATTCCCACGTAATAAAAAAAATATATAGCCTTTTAATGGTCGTGAAATGCACTTGTGAATAATAATACTTCGAATTAAAAGTATGTGATTTGTCTAAGGCTTTTCGGATTTCCGATTGTCATAAAAAAAATTCTCATATAGCAAATGAAATTATGTATTAAAGAGTCACGTTTCAAGTATATAAAATTTAAATAATCCTGAAAAAAAAATTCCATCTTGTGCGTAGGATGTTTTTACGTCAATTAGCTCTGGTCTATTCGTACACGCACAATTACTATCAGCTCTAGTACGAATCACTAACACACAATTATATTGAATACTGTGGAACGTCCAAGAGAATTTTAACCATTAAGAATTTAAAAAAAATGTACCTAAATAAAAAAATATTCACCTATTTAGCACTCAAACTGTGTAATTATTTAATATTGTTTTTATTCATAGTTAAGGTACAAAAAAATAAACGCCCTTCAAATATTTTCATTAATTAAATGTTCATCTTGTATAAATCACTGTTCAGTTTAGCATACTAGATTCATAATCTTTTTTATTTCTGTATATTCGATACCACTGATATATTAAGAGGCCATATAACTAGTATTTTATGTCTTTGATGGGTCAAAAATATTCCTTAATTATGTACACTACAAGCATGTTTTTTTTAAATTATGTACACAATATTTTTTGTATCCCTCTCACCGATCAAGAAATGCTAAAAAAATATATAATATAAATTAATGTGAATGCCAGACAACTGCATGTATAAATATAAAGATGGTGGACCAAGTAGGCGAGTCTGGGTGTTGCCTCTGTCGAACTCATCTGCTTGGCCTGCCATCTTAATATCGGTATACTCGTTTTTTTTTTCACCATAGAAAAGTAATAAAAATGCGGGTATAATAACGATTTTGTTTCAGAAAGTGATATCTTTTAGGTGATTTTTTTAACCAAACTAATCTAAAAAGGTGATTAGTCTATGGCTTTGAGATTATCCGTGTCAATAAACAGAGCCAAAATGGTTTTCGAGAGTGTTTTATGAATATGAATTCATCGTCCGTTAGGTTCAAACAAACAGCATGGTTTCACGTATTGCAATTAAGAATTCATTGTATGCACTATGCATATTGATAGAGACAGTTAAATACAAAGTAGTGTTGCGGCTGCATTATCCGCTCGGCATAAATACGGTTAAACACACGAGATGAGCGTATATTGACGCCATTGAATGTTTAATATTAATTGAGTCTTAGTATGAACGGAAGGGTCAATTGTGTGCACTTGTACAGGTCAATAACCACACCTAGTAATACCGACACAAAAATGACGTCTTCATTTGGATGGGTGGCCGCATGTTTTACATATTTTGATTTGAAGTTGTTCCGCCACGTACATTAGGTACTAAAAATACAAGTACATTAATTTAACATCCGCATCCTACACAAAGCTAATTTTGAAATACGTTCATAAATGACTCATTGACATTGTTAAATATATCCAACTATTAAATAAACACATATGGTATTGGATTTTACGTCTTGTGGAAATTAATTGTTTGAAATACAATCTAAGCAGATTGGATAGATTTTTTTAAAAAGCTTTGGATAGTTTTTTTATTATTTTCTGAGTGAATTTAAATATATACATTTATACTAGTTGGATTTGAACTAACGTAGGTATGTTATGTTTTTGTTTAAAAATTTTCAAAATGATTTAAGTCACGTAAAATAGCATATGCAAATACACATACATTTCTACATGGTGGACTTGAAATAACTGAGAAATTTTTTTTGGGGATGGTAGGGTATTACAAAAATATAGTGAATATTAAAAAAAATGTTTATGGTTTTAGAACTAAGCTTGGGCCGTCATCTTGGAATCAATTGGTTTTGTCAAATATGTAGTAGTGGATGTCTGTTGTGTCTTTTGCGTCTGTTAAATACGTCATGAATTAAGAACAAATTACTTTAAATGTATTATTAATTAAAAATACAGTTATTGCTTGGTTCCTTAAGGATTTAATAGACTTCACAGAAACGGTACATTCCAAGATGGTGGCCCAAGCTCGATTCCAAAAGCACTGATATTTTTTTTTAAATAATACAAAATATTTTTTCTTCTTATTTTTGGGATACCGCACCACCCTATTATTATTAATTGATATTCAGGAAAAATTATGGATAAAAGACTATACCCAGGGAAATAAGGCAGTATAATATTTTATTTTAAAGCTTGATTTTTGGTATGAATACAAATTAATATCAATAAAATAAATATTTAAAATTCCACCTTGTATATTGTATAAGCTCACTAATTCACTCGACTATGATGAAATGTCATAAAGCATTAGGACATTTTATAAAACACCCCTTTAAAGGGCAGTCATATTTTTATTGCCCCCGGACAGGAGAAAGTAAAACGTGATATCCGTTGTTATGTTGATTTGCTTATTAACACCTTATACGACATAGAAACCTTAAACGGAAAATACGAGCATATGCTAAGCGTGTTTCGTAACAATAGCCCATAGGATTATATTACAAACTAAATGATATTTACATCGGGTGGATGAGAAATTCGATAGAATTTCTTTTGTGACATTAACATAAAATTGTACATACAAAAGATGAATTTATTATGTGGGCCGGTCATTGAACGAATTGTCGTGGGAAGCCAGGCTGATAAATGAATGAATTATTTAAAAACCCACAAACTATCAAAATTGATTCAAATGAATATATTCTACACTAAGGTCTCAGTAAAAGATAATAACAAGAGATAGTAAAATACCGACAAATGTGAAAATTAAGGTCTTTGAAAGCTTGATGTGAAATATTAAGTTGCTTAAAGTGATGATATTTCAAAAAAATTATGTGTACCAAAAATTAATTACTTTTTTAATTTCAAATTGTACCGGTTCCTAATTACCAGACCTAGTCCAAGTAGGTGTAATGAAGTGCTTTGACGTATTCTAGCTCTGCAATGATTTCCTTTAAAATATTGTTTATTATTTGATTATCGTATTATTTTATTTCAACTCTTTGATATTTACACAAAAAAATATATGATACACAACTACATTTATCATACATCAATTATTATATGAATTCACTGGACAAACTATAAAGTAAATTTAAAAAAAATATATCTTTCCGTGAATATCCAAAAATTGAAATAGAATAATACATTTCAACGTATAATAAAGCAATATGTATGATAAAAGCGTAAGCCTATTTAAAACTATTGTGAGCAATTAAAAAGCTGTTTTTTCACCCCCTTGGCCGAGGTTTGATTATGACCAGAGTTATTCAGAGGATATTACACGGATTATATTTTTTATTAAATTGGTAAATTGTATCATTCAATTTTAATTCACTGATATTTACACATTAATTATCACACAATTTTTTTCTATTCATGGGAGAAATAATGTTGAACTGGGTGGATGGGGAAATTTTAGAGATATTGTTTTATTTTTAGATCTTTTACTTAATTAAAAATATAACTTGGGCAGTGTCCAGTGCTTCAAGGCACTTCAGTGCACCCACTTAGCCGAGCTCTGATAATGACATTTCAAACAGGTGATATTACCAAGAACAGGGGGTATAAAATGCCGCTATTAAATTGTTTATTATTCTCATCGCGACTTTGACTTTGTTCAAGCACATACACATGAACACATTATTGTTTTTGCATTCCGAGAATATAAAGACAATGAGTATTTCATAAAAGGTTTTTTTTGAAATGCCTTCTCTATGTTAAAAAACTACGTGCATTGTTCCCTAACGAATGTAACTAAATTGATTGTTAATATTACTGCAATTGACATAATAAATATTAAATATTTGGGTGGTTTTATAGTCATCTCTTTCAAGTGCAACCCTCACCGGAAAGTGGATTAAGGGTGTCACAGGTTCGAGGACCACTAACTCTATAAAGCCTATAACCTGAAAGCAAGTATGTACTCAATGAATGTTAAATACTCGTCGGCTGAAATTGAGTTACTTTCATACAGTTTACTTTGAAAACGGAATATTCATTTTAATTATACGATACGTGTGGAATATAAAAAAATGTGCGCAGGATAAATGATTCATTATTTTGATTACACATTGAACCAGACATTTTATATCTAAATAAAATCACGTAATGCTTAGTAAGTCAGGTTGACGCATATAATTTTGAAGATCATTAGTAGATGAAAATATTACTTAATAAACATATCAACGTCTATACCGAAAACTACATACCTACTTAATATTTCTGCATTAGGATGGGTTTAAAAAATAATTATTTATAAATCATATTTTCAGTACGTGAAACCCATTTTCAGATCAGAAGGATAATTATTTACCTATTTACGAATTTCAGAAAACATGATTGTTTATTATATGTTTAGAGTAAATATCACAGTGATTAGACGAAGTAAAAATGGCCGTGATTAGTAACACCGCAAAAATATTATGTAACGATATTACCAATCACAATTATTCGCGGTACACTTTTATATAAAACAAAAATCTATCAATTATCATATTATTATGATTTCCATAGGTATGTCTATATAGCTTTAATTTATCAATACCATTTTGTGATATTGTGATATTTATTTTAAAATTAAGATACAGACTAATCATGATATTTATTTTATTTATTTACGCGCCGGTTTAATTTATTTTTATTTAGAGAGGGTTTTTTATACACAACAACGTGTTAATTGTCTGTCGGTGATCTTAACTATTACTAGTTACACAGGTCACCGACTTAATAATCAGTATTTACCTTACAATACAGGATATTAGAGTACACTTGATTAAGACGATCGATCGGGATTTTATTAATATTATTTCCGATCTCCCAGTTGTAATAACCGATCAAATCAATTTAATTTTTTTTTGACTTGAGCGGGATTTGAAGCCATGACCACAGTATTTGTAGCCACGCGTCTTATATTAATTAGTTATTTTATATTGCAATACAACACACGATCCAGCAAAAATACAGTACTGATTTGATTCGTAATCATCTTGTAATTGACCGTATGTATTCTAGTATGCGTTGGTTCGTTAGTCATGATAATTTCACGAGCCAAACAAGCAATCATTCATTGTAAAGCTCCAAATTGTATAGGTAGGTCATAATGGGTCGGATTAACGAGAATAGTTTGTATTGAATCTGAAAAAGTGGAGGTCAGAATGCTTAACTTGTGTGTTTGACAATGAACCGACATGGCGCTACAAAATGAATCACCAAGTGACACAGGAAGAGACAAATTTTAACATTTCTGTTGAATTATTCCAAACGAAAACCGTCCACTACAATGAATATAAACAGATTACAATTGGACGATGATACGTGCTGAATGACTGAGAATTGAGGATTCATCGAGTCAAATGATCGAGATTCAATTATATCGACGTTATTCATTTCATTTTACAAGTACTCAAATACTACATACAGCATTTTTTAATTCACACAAACAAGCTTTTTTTAAATAATTTCTTTTGATTAATAATGGAGTTTTATTTTATTTTCATATAAATAAATATCATACTTATAAACATAAGATATCGCATGAGTGGCTAAATGCGTGTTTAGTTCTAGTGGATCAAGTGGCCAAAACATGAGTTACCTGTCAAACATTATACTGTAAATATCTCTCTTCATATCTTCAGTTATATTTCACAGTAAAATGGGTAAATGCATTGTTACTACATGTCATATGGACTCAAACATACACTCAAATACATCTAGGCTCACTTTTTACCAAACACTACTTCTTTAACATGTTTAACATATTATTAATCACTAAAATATAGTCACAACCACTCTCAGCGGTCACTAGAAATGTATTGAGTGAGGGAGACACACTTATGCCTTTATTGAATAGGAGAGAAGAGTGCCACAATACACTGGATAAACAAAATTACACGAATTATTTATATGCAATGCGATATCTAATGTTGATATTTATGAATTGGTCATTCCGCAAAACTTGTTATATTTTTGATAAAAAAGTTAATTCTGAATTACAGAGCAGTTTTAATTTTCAATACCAAATAGGTATACAATATCTTATCATTAAAATTGATTAATAATTTCAAAAACCTTAAATTTCATAACAGTATTAAATTTCGTTTCGTTTTTTCTCCATATACATATTTAGTTTATTCACATGTATATCAATTAATAATCTCAAAGTATCAGTAAATAAATTCTCGTTAAAAAAATATATTACCCATTTCAATGGGCTTGTGAATTAAATTATCTACTTAAAGTTTTAAAAATATAATTTATAAGGTTAAAGTCCAATGTCTCTAATACTTGCAGATTTATATTATGGACCATCTAGAGATTTTAAACATATTGTAACAATAATAGCATTTTTTGTCACGATATCACTAATCACAGCCTTTTGCGGTAAATTTATCTGGCCAATGCGGGTGTCTGAAATTGAAAATTTACTCTACATATTCATGAAACAAGGTATGTATAGTGCATATCAAGATTATGTATACGGAATACAATTTTCTTGAATTCACAATATTTATTTTGAGGATTTTTGAAAATATTTACGATTTGGATATTTTTTATCGTCTGTATGTAGAGAGAGTTTTAAGTGCTGCATTTTTAGCTATAGTAAATACAAATATTGATCGCACAAAAATTTACTGATTATTATCGAGTTTTAAGTTGTAGCGTCCTCAGTAAGCTAACAGGACCATTAAAAGTTATGAATCAAATGCACAATATATAAAGTTTATTAGCCGTATTCAATAACATGCATAAATGATCAGTGCATGCATAAATGTTAGCATTTCAGCTGTCAAACGTCTTGGCGGGAAATCTGACAGATGAAAATCTTAATTTTGACAGGAACTAGCTAACATTTATGCATGTTATTGAATACGTGTATATGTGTCACACGTGAAGAATAAATCTGTTTCTTTTTTTTAATAATATATCGATGACCAAATGAAGTGTATCTAATGAGTTGGTTTGTTTGAAGATAAAAAAAATCGTGGACGGTGGAGTCGATGGTCCACATCTCAATTGGGAGTGTCAGTCCTTTGATGGGACAAGTTGAAGAATCTGGTTGTGTAAAATGGGATGAAATGTTCACAAATAGAGTTGAGGAGTAATGGTGAAGAAGTGGATGAGACGGCCCCATGCGTAGACTGATATAACTGGCTATTATTGGACCATAACACTGAGGGGCCGACACTATATCGTACATTTTGATACATTTTACCATCTATATTTTCACTATTAACATAATCAAATCGAACAATTTCATAAGCAATGTATATTAATATAGAGTAATTTTAATTGTAATTTTCAATTTGTAAATATTTTTTTATGTTCTGCTTGGCTTTTTTAATAGGACGGTAATAAGTTGTTCACTCAGAAGAAGTTTGAATTTTCAAAATAAATTATAAATAAAATAATTTAATACGGTTTTCATATGAATAACAACACTCATCACAATATTTAAAAAGCGAATCTCCCAATAATTGAGAAGTGTCATTTATTATGCATTTTTAAATATCTCTAATATTATTTTGAAATAATTTTAATATTATTTTTATTTAATATTATGAGCCGCCTTGTGGCCCAGTGGTTAGTGTAACGGATTCGTGAGTGAAAACTCCCGGGTTTGATTCACGGCACCGGAGTCATTTGGTAGATCTAGCTTAGCAAACTAGATCTTAAGTACTTATTGCTGTGTGGTGGCCTGGGAAACCATCTCTACTATATTCTCCCGTAAAGGTCAAGGTGGCCTGGCCAACCCCTTATAAAGGGACTTCCGTCAATAGGGAAGGCGTTTTTTTTTTTTTTAAATATTATTATCATTAAAATACCATAATATGTAATAATTGTAGTATAATAATTATATTAAATATTATTCTTCCATCTGGTAACACTGATGGTTGAGAGATCCGCACATACATATAACATACACACACCTTAGACAATTATATATATTATGTAAAATGCATCATATTGTTTTATTGTATACGTGAGGGAAGAGCATTATTGCATTCTACATACAAAATTAAACGTTCTGTGAACTGTACATTTATTAATTTGACACTAAAGTAATCTAATTTCAAAATAAAAATTGCAGTTTTTTTATAAAATACTATATGCTTGAGAAACCACTAAATAGGCTAGGTTTTTACTATTTTATTTTATAAACAGGGAGGCGTCGAGGTATAATTTTCAATTCAGTGGGTCAGTAACACAAAAATGTAACTACAAAAATCTGTTTTGTCATAGTCAAATTATAACAAAATGATTTGATCGGTTATTACGACAGGATATCGGGTATTATTTATGAATAAAATCTTGATCAATCGTCTCGATCCAGGTTTATTCAGATTTCCTAGAAAGTAAGGTGAATACTGTGGCGATTATTAAGTCGGACAGAACCTAATAACTATTAATAGTTGCAGAACCTAATAAATATCACCGAAAAATGAGCTAAAACATTGTTGTGTATAAAAAACCTAGTTTTCTAAAAAAGCCCTCGGGGCGTATATGTAAGTAAATAAATTAATAAAATCCATGTAACCATTACGATAATAATATTTCCAGCAATGCTATTTTTTACATTATTTTGTTAACGTCTTAGTTAAAAATATTTTGATCATTTATAAGAGAAAAGCAATTTTTCAAATTTTTCTTCAATTATATATAAACTTAGTCAAAAATTTATTCAGATTTCCTGGATTGCAAGGTGAATATTGAGGCGATTATTAAGTCGGTGACCTGTGTAACTAGTAATAGTAACAGACAATTAATTAACACGTGTAAAAAGAAGTGTAAAAAAAACCTTCCCAAAAAGTCCCTCGGGGCGTATATAAATAAATACATATTACAATAAATAATTACTTTGTACACTCCTTGAAAATTGTCAGTTTGTAGATACGTTGTTGTGTTATTGACCCATAGTATTTTTAAAAATATACTGATACGTTCTATAAAATAGTGTCTAAAGTATGAATGAATATTAATGCGAAATTCAGCAATGAATACATTCATACGATAGTATATTGATTAAACCGATGATTATATTTTGCAGGGATATAATAACAGAGGCATGGTAACCGGCAAGTTTGGCGTCTTCTTAATATGTCCTATATTTAGTAGTAGAGTTTTAAATTCATACTATTATCACAATCACTTAACGGGATATATGTTTCACTTATAATAAAGCACAGTTTACTTAAAATATGATATGGTTGAAATGAACACAATATATTCGGTGTAGACGAGGTCCGCTCAGTGGCGTCGCGACGGAGCGACTGGTCGGTGCATGCGGGGGCGTAGGCGCTGCAACTGAATCAACAGGAGTCGCAAACCACACACTTGAATAAACTAAATTTAATTATTAATAATAAACATGAAAGGTTCTGATGTATCCGCCTCTTTGGCACTACATATATATTTTAACAATAAAAAACATTTAACATACAATATGATTATTCAATAGTGACAAAATTTATATAATTCCATATACACTAAGCGAAATATTTTTATTATTTTATATTAAGATATAATAAGTGGTGTTTGTCGATACACAGTTGAGCGACACTGCCGATATTAGAAGGCCGGTCAAGGGGATGATAAATATCAAGATGCCGGACCAAGCAGATGAGTTTATTTGGAAAATGTTATGTAATGGATTCCCAGGCATATGTACATCACCGTAAATACGATAGTAGAGTTACTTAGCTACCCTTATAATCGGCTTTTTGTTAGTTAATGCCTCGGGCGAGGAACTTATTAACAAAAAACCGATCAAAAGTACAGCAAAGCCACTCTATTACATTCTTTACGGTGTACGTTTACGGCGACGCACGCCTAGGAATGCCAAGCTTTAGGAACGTAAAATTATAATCTATTTTTTTTTTTAATGGATTGCATCTAGACATGCATATACATATGTCTCGTTTAATTTTATAATGATCAAATAATATTTAGTTTTATATCTTTCATTATAAAAACATATACATGTTTTTTTTTACACGAAAACAATAACATATCAACCATTTACTGTACAAGTAAGGGTAGGTTTCTTCAATTGGTTTGTACTATAGTGATTGTACAAAAATGAACACTTTCTGACATTTAACTCTCGAGTCACCTAGCTCACTGTTTGAAGAAACCGACCCTAAAGTAAGTCCAGAATTTGGAATTACACATTGAAAGAGCTAGTCACAGTCGTGAACTCTTATGTATATCATAGATTGGTAAGTACAAACATGTTTCAATATATTTGTATTTATTTTCTTGAATGACTTTGCAAAAGTCTAATTGTATGGATTGCTATAATAAACAACACATGTCATAATAATATCAAAGGAAGAAGAGTTTATGAAAAATAATCTTTTTATTTATGGAAACTTCTATTCCGTGGAGTGGAGAACAAATCTCGATACCAGTATTATGTACACATCCCTTTTCTTTTTATATAAATAGTGTTAACTATGTTGTTTTTTTTTGGTAAATATCCTATGTTAGGAATTTTAAGTACAGTAAATTTATGTGAACTTCAAATTGATATATTTTTAGTATTGATAATTTGACATAATCTTGTTGCATTTTTTTAAATAGTTACCGAAGTTGAGCGATGGTTGACGATATCTGACAAGAGAGACACTTCCAATATACGAAACAGTATACATAATAGTGATAGTGAAGTTATAAAGCTCCGATGTGCTACATAGAACAAAAAAGCTGAACAAAAAATAATGTAATAAATAAAATACACGTCAAATCATACTACACCATATCACGCGAAGAGCCCACCTTACAAAATAATATAATTAATAGAATAATATGTCTTGGAGGTATCAAACGAAATTGCGTGGTTAATCTCCTTACTGTGTTACAATCTCAAGGTTTACAGGTAAATGATTTATACACAAGGTGATTCTCTGAAGTACCAACAATTAAAAACCAAAGTGTACTTATGTTTGAATCGAGCTTATAATTCACGAAGTGTGATATCCGCCTATGAGTTCAACTCCATCACATGAATAGAGAATTAACAAACGTTAAAAGCATTGCAAAAAAATATTTATTATCATAATAAAAACATCAAAATCATACAGTTGAAGTTTAATTTATGTACGTCCATGATTTGGAACGGATTAAGGACATATTTGGATGTTTTTGTACACTTTGGTTTTAGTGGATGTTTCGGTAGTTTAGTAATATTTTTTATCATGTTTTTAGATAATGGATTTATTGTATTATTAAAGGGTGTCAATATAATAATAAGAGATGTGTTTGGCAGGTACAGGAGTACAATCTTGTTTGTTATGCGAGTGGTTATAGCAGGTGACATCCGCGCACGTGGACACAACACATTTCCTTCCTGCTTATAACCCTTTACTAATTAAACAAATATTAAATAATTTAACATATATAATTGTTAAGAGAATGAGCTACTATTACCGAGGAAATTAAAGAGTGAAGCAGATATATAGATAGTTGTATCTGAGGATAATATCACAATAAGTGTCTCAATAGTTGAAAATATAGCAGAAAAACGACCCAGAGAAAAATTGCATAACAAATTAAATAAAATGTTTAAGGAGAAAATTGATTTGAAATTCATTCAAATATTATTTTGAAACTAGTATTAGAGGAAAGAGTTTTTGAAGAAACTTATATGCATGTATATTATCAGAACAAAAATCTTGGAAACCAATAATATGTATGTGTAAAGTAAATGTATTAACAAGACAATAAAATTATTTAAAACAAACATGAAAAAGTATAGGTGTATAGAACAATTTTCGTCCACAAATTATTAAATATTATAGAAAACAAATAACACATACCTATTTATGTAATTTTTTGAGAACATGTATTTTTTAATCAACTAGGCTCATAATATACAACATGTAGAAATTATAAAATAATAAATTTTGCAGATTGTATCCTTGACCGTTGGAATGTAAAAAAAAATCATTGAAACAATATTTTGATATAATAAGTTGCAATATTAATAATGATTGAACATGATTATAAATTTTTTAAGTAGCATTTGTTAAAGAATCATCAAAATGTTCAGGTTAAGTAACAGATACTTTCTTACACGCATTGAAAGGATAATCAAAGTTAAGAAGTTAAGAAGTTAGTGTGTTGTTTGTGTTCTTTAGGATAAAGTACATAAAAATGTATCAGGTTTGTTTTGAATAATAATAATTATATACCGGAGAGGCAGAAAACTGAATGATCTTTTAGATTATCGGTTGAAAATTGTTACAAATCATATTTGGTTGTAGCATTAATTAATTGCATATATGGAGAACTTGAAGGAATGTATGATCAATTGTCTTTTTAATGGAAAAGAAGGCCAAGATCAATAAAAAATAATCAGCCAATATGAAATGTGAAAAATAATTTTGATATACATACATTTATTATAAATTTGTACTTAAATTAAATCTATGGCATTCAAATCAAGTTTTGGGAATGAAATACTCATATGTAATGTGAGAGGGCAGTTGATATTTCCACCACACATGATTGCACATAATATATAATATGAATGGAAATTTAATATCTAGTTTCAATTGCTGATACAATTTTTATAAAATTAATATCAATTGACAATAAACCCCAACAATAATTTTTAATTATTAAAAAGTGTGTGACTGTATAATAAACACATTTTTTTAACCAATACTCTCGCGTTGTTCACAGAAACTTGTTTTAAAAACAATTCATACTGGAAAATTTCTATAAACAATGTAATATCAAGGCTTTGTTCAAAGAATGGGTATTGTTTAGTGTTAGAATGAAGGTAAATGTACGTGAACATTAGAATTGTTATGATTCATTGATAAAAATGTCAAAGTCGGCGTGCGTCCTATAAGAATGAAGCTAGAGAGAAAAATAGCCAAGAAATGAGAAGATTGACTTACAGTGGACGAGGAAGTCATCCTGGCCAGCTGTACTCCAGGACTCCAGGATATACTCCAATATTCCAGCCTCCAGCTCCTCACAACTATCGACTTGTTTCTCACCGACACCACTGACAATTATCTCTTTTATGGCTGTTCAATAAATTATTTTATTTTCACTTCATATGTATACAAACGAATTATAGAGTTTTTTTTAATAGTTGCTTTTTGAATAAACAAATCGTATTTTCAATTTATTAGAGATAAAAATATAATTCTTATGCATTAATTATGGCGATGACAACACTGAACATTTTGTGTCATTGGTCTCTTGACAGCAGTCTGGACTTTACTCCACTTGAGGATCAAAAGGTAATACTTTATTACATATATTTTCATACCTGAAACACTTTAATAGGATCAAAATGCTTACAACATCGATATATCTTTAAACATATATGATTTAAAAGTATATAAAAAGTCACTATTGTAATGATTATAGGACATTACAAAATGACAGCTCCAATGAAGCCTTGGGAAAATCCAGCTGGTGTAAACAGTAGAATGCCCGAAGTTCCTTCTACATCATCATTATTGCCGACATCCATCCAAGATAGAGCTAATCTTGGTTCATCCAATATAACAAATTTGTCAAATCCTCCGGCGCTTCCTCCGAGACCTCAAGTATCTGGATTTGGCATGACACAATCTCTAGGAATGCCTTATGGTGGATATCAATCAGGTTTTGGGTCATATGGTGGTCTCGGTGGATTAGGAGGATATAACAGTTTTGGAGGATACGGGGGTGGATACGGAGGATATGGAATGTATGGAAGTGGAAGTCCATATGGTTTTAATAGATATGGCGGAGGTGGCATGTTTGGTGAAGCAGAAAGCAGGTAATTCTTTCATTTTATTTTCATATTCAATGGAAATGCACATCAAAATATTTTTTTTTTTTGAATATGATATTATTTGAACTTTGATCTTATGGTGTTATGAAACACAAAATGTATGTTTACATTATGATAATCTAAAGAGTAAAATGTTTTATAAGAAATATTCACTTATGCTAAAAACAATGGTAATCATAATATGTATTACAGGTTTATTCAAATTGCTGAAGAAAGTACTCGACCGACATTTCAATCCATTGAAAGTATTGTAGGAGCTGTCGGTAGTGTAGCAATGATGCTTGAAAACACCTTTATGGCGATGACCAGTTCATTCAGAGCAATTTTAGGTTTGTTCTTCATACACTGTATAGAATTAAGTTTGTGTATTCAAATAATCTGTTCTTTTTTAATATGTAAATTATCACATATTGTACATTGATGTCCATATTAAGCTTGTATAATATTTACAGGAGTTGCTGATAATTTTGGCCGTTTAAGATCATTGTTCTCTCAATTTTGGTCAGCTTTTGCAATTTTCAGAAGTATCAATTGGCTACTCAAAAAATTGCTCGTTTTAATGGGTATTCGAACTGAGGATGAGTTCAAGGTTATAACATTTTCAATAAATTTCCTCATATACAGGTAAATTCAGTTGAAGAAATGCTGTTTTATTTTTAGGCATGGGCTCGCGCTACAGCTGAACAAAAACAGTCAAATGGAGAGAATACCGATGGTACTAGACCTGCCAGCTCATGGCCAGCATTCCTCTTTCTCAGCGTTATCATGACAGCTCCATATTTAATTATGAAGCTATTAGGTTCTTTGACATCTAGCATACAGGCTAATGGTATTTACATAATAATTTTATTTTTAATTAATATGTATGTTGATTTTTTATTTATTTTTTAGTAATGGATCCATCTACATGGAAGAGTCCTTTGAAGGCACTTACACAATTTGATTTCCAAGCATCTTCGCCCAAAGAAATCAGTTTTAGCAGTAATCAAATCATAACAATTGCTCCAGAAGCACTACAAGGAAGTTACTGGAACTCCGGTTGGCTAATGGCAACCATTGACAATACACATGTCGGTTTAATTCCTACTAATTATGTTAAAGTCTTCCGAAATCCAGTTTCTCACCCGAGTATTTCAAATATTCCAACAAGTGATAAAATTCACAATGACATCGTTCCGATCCACCAAAACCATCCTGTAAATTTGGTTCCTGAGGTTTCTGTTCATAAATCTAACGAGACATCTACTGTCAATATGGAACCCACATCTTCACATTCAACTGTTATAGAATCTGCTCAACCGACTGTAGATTTTGAAGAATGTTTTCAAACAGCAAAGGAAGTACAATGAATAAAATAAGCTCATTATTTTTGATATTTTCAAAATGATAAAGAGATTCAATGTCAATAAATGACAGATTCTTCTTTCAAATCAAATTACAATTCATGAACATTATGTTGTGATTAACAAAAGTAGTAGGAGACTTTCTATGCTAGTCGTGATCATTTAAATTATTATGGATCTGATACAAAGTTTTTATTATTCGAAGTAAGTCGGTTGTGTAGTTATAGTTAGATGATTTTTATACAAGGTTTAGGTAATGAACTACAAATAATAGAATTTACATGGTTGGCATTATATTGAAAATGCGGGTTGAGTGTACATGATTATGATTACTATTACTTTTAAACTAATACTCTTTAATCATTATAACATACAACTTTTATTATTCCCCAAATGCATTTATATGAAGTGCAGATGCTTGTGCTTACATAATCATTGTTTCTTGCCATCTTGTTTTGTAAATACATTTTTATATTTAATTTTTTTTTTTGGTAGATTGATTTAGTAAAATGTGATTATGGACAGTAAATAATTTTTTTTTTTTAATGTAACAATACAAATAATCGGATGGCAATAATTGTCAAATTCTCGTTAAAGATGAAAAAATGTTTTGTTTATGTTTTTATTATGTTATTATATAAAACTTCATAAATACATATATTAGAAATATATACTAAGTATAATTACTTATTTTTTTCTTTACAACACCCAGCAATAATATTGCTGAAGAAATTGATAACACAATGATACAGTCAATGAGTAAACATAATAATTATAAAACAAAATGCATATTAAAACACATTCATTCATTCATGCACCAGCTCTAGTTGAATCAAAACCTGTTTTTGCACCTTTCAGGCAGTTTAATTTCATAGCTGAAGATGAATCAGATTATGAACAAAACTACTATACTGACATCTTGGAGCCTGAAAATCACAACCTTCAATTGTAAAAAATATAATATTATCTAAATTTGTAGGTATAAGATTAAAAACCACAGATGTCAGCTGTGTTTATACATTTATTCAGTATGTACTTACATTTTTTCTAAAAATAATAGTTTTTAACACAGTTTATAGTAAAACCTTAGCCCATATTCATATTAAAGAGATATAAAGATGATATAGGTAAATTTTATACACATTTAAACCTGAAAAGATTCACACAATTTTTATCCGTTCCTCATAAATCGTCGACATTTTTAATATGAATACGAATTTAGATATATTTAATAATGCTGCAGTTAGTGATTCAATAATAATAACGAATGGGGCAAAAGTCCCGCTACCATTTTTGATTACGCTCCATCTTGGTTATGTGACGTTTAGATCAGTTTCGCTTTAAGCATTATATTAATTAATCTAATTTGAATACAGTATCATTTCTTGTCCTAATTAATGCAAAATAATACGTATTTACTCCTCTAAGTCTGGATAAAGAATCCGATTGACTCCCGAAGCTTATAGTAAAATTAATATTATTAACTAGTTTAATAGTCATACAGGTAAGTATAACTAATTGATCGGGATACATATCGTGGAAAAGCAGGTATATACTTTCTTAAAAATGTATCACCTTGCGCAACAACCTATTCGGGAACGAGCTCATGAATCAGCTTCAAATTTCGAGAAGTCACAGGTCAAGGTATTCTGTATTAACTATACTTTTGCTTACAAAACCCACATGTAATATTTATGATGTACGAGATGTGCATAATTGAGGTCGTGTGACTCCAGATTCGATCACAATAACCAGCTCATTTTCAATACGTTTCCATTGCGACGAACATTTTCACAATGAAACATGAAATTAAATGGAAAATGTGTAACGTCGGATTTAGTTTTAGCATAATATTAAATCGTAAAATAAATTATTTGAGTCATGACATTCCAGGAATTGTATACACACACGTGTTTTGGCATTGAATTATTATTTGTTTTGAGTAAGTTTAATTTTATCGTAGGAATCAGCGCTTGTGAATGAATACGGAGAAGTATGCTTTGAAATCGAAGCATGTACATTCTTTAGCAATGTCACTGCATTGAGGCGGTCCATTTTACCAGTGAATCATCATCTCGGAATCGTTAAAAATTGAAAATAAATCAGCTTATTTCATTTGAACTCTGAACCGATTGTTTGTTCACAAATTCAAATGTCATTCAAACGTGTTGATAAAAAATAATAATTTCAAACGCAGTTAATGTGAGAATAAAACGATGGTTGATGGAAAAAATAAAACAAAAACCGACGGTCGAGTGCGCGCGCACCCTCCATTTTCAGGCGCCCTTACAGCATTTCCTCCGTGACTGTGTGAGTGACACACGCACACTACTCCATTTATGTGTAATACGTACACTTATGTGTGAGTTGGTGTGTGTGAGGTCTAGGTGACGCCATTTGCGCAACTCCTCCACCAGTCGCCGTCTGACCACCGCGCGGTCAACAACTGAAACCACCCCTTGCATCTCCACTCTGTCGAAACCAAAAAAAAAAATTAAATAATTTTCCATCGGTTGTTCGGATTTCACACTGTCCGAGCGGCGTTTGGCAGCGGCCGCATACCGTTTCATCAACGAAACGCTATTTATTTATTTATCTGTGAATGTGGAAGATCGTCAGTAAACTCGGATAAAGGGACAAGGTCAGTATGCCAATGGATTTTATAACCTAAATTAATGTCTGCTCTGAAATTGTAACGTAGCCGTGTTTCCCTCACACACGTCTCGTGAAACGGCGGTTTATTTTCGGTCTTTACAACTCGAACCAGATTGACTGGCTGACCTGATTAAAATATATTCCTCAATGTCCAAATTGAATCATTGTGTAATGTTGTTTTCAGTATTTAAACCTGAAAACGCAGATAATGCAGTGCAGCATAAGCGATCGATACAGACACGTGTGTGGGTGACGATTTTCACGACATTATTGTTTCACCCTGTACTTCGCTTCCCTTTTCCGGTTTCCTTATTGTTATTTGTTGGAATCATAGATATAAACATAATATATCGCATGTGTGGCTAAATGCGTGTTTAGTTCAAGTACATCAAGTAGCCAAAAACATGAGTTACCTGGCAAACATTATACTGTAAACATATCTCTTCATATCTTCAGTTATATTTCACAGTAAAATGGGTAAATGCATTGTTACTACATGTCATATGGACTCAAACATACACTCAAATACATCTAGGCTCACTTTTTACCAAACACTACTTCTGTAACATGTTTACAATATTATTGCGTTTTATTGTATTGTCACAGCCACTCTCAGGGCTCACTAGGAGTGTGTTGAGTGAGGGAGACACACTTATGCATTTATCTAATATATAATTTCGACATAAAACACCCAATCTTAATCTATAACTAATGAGATGCATAGAGGTAATTGTGAAAAATATTCATCAGATCACAGCACGTGTTTTGATTTGGTGCGAAAGCATTTTATTGGTCCAAATCGATCACGTGACAATAAGTCATTGATGAATTTTTATTTAATAAATTTAGATTGGATTTAATGCTTTCGCGCCAGTTCAACACACGTGCTGTGATCTGACGAATTGTGTACTAATTATTTGTAGGTTTTGGATATTTTGAGTTTCTAAATAAAGCATATTTTCAATTTAAACCCTATTTTGTCCTTTAATAATATATACAGAATGCACTTTTAATCATTGAGAATATTTTAAAGGGAAGTAGGATACCGCAAAAAAGAAATATTTTGGGTCATCAGTAGATGTCATGATTATTTAATTTATAAGAATAATAAGTCAGTTTAATTTCATATTTATTCAATTTGTAAATTGTCCTTGTTTACAAGGCTACCAAAATGTAAATATTTTCAATTTTTAATTGGGGTATTATTTTACTTTATTAAATTTTATTACTGATTAAAAGTACATCTAGTAAGTATGTATGCATGCATATCCATGTTTGTTTATAATAAAACATATAAATGGTTTTATTAGGACTATTACTTATTCTTCGTCATTTCTTTTTGTTCTAAATTCATCTATTATTCATGTAATCATTTATTGTATTAGTTTCGTATACTAAAAAAATCGTTGTGAAATTTTCGCATACTATTTATATTTCACAATGGCTTAGTTTATTAGCTGATAAACGAGATTAAATAAATATTACGACTTCGGCGACCGGATAATACTAGCATGGAGTTTATTAACTAATATTACTGCTTCGTGTGTACCTCGTTATTATTTTTTTAATATAATGTTATGATTTAGGTTTTATTATATAAGCTTTGAGCGCCTGTAATGTAGGCCACCAGATAAACGATGCATTTTCGACTAAAATTGGCAAGTTTTCATATTAAGTTCACGCAAAAGCTTCAAAAAGATCCCATAGGTTTGTTATAAATAGGACCATTCATATATTTATTATGTTTAATGTTTAGTTTATTTGCATTGATAAGATATTCGATCGGTTGTTAAGTCTCGCCGTTCGCTGATTTGATTGCTGGTCTCTTTTTATTTTAATAAATTATATTATTTACCAATCTTCAAATTGACTGTAGTTATTTGTAAAAAAAAATAGTGGAAATTTACAAATCAGTACAAGAAATAAAGACTTCATTGATT
This sequence comes from Agraylea sexmaculata, assembly GCA_022606485.1. Taxonomy (NCBI): domain Eukaryota; kingdom Metazoa; phylum Arthropoda; class Insecta; order Trichoptera; family Hydroptilidae; genus Agraylea; species Agraylea sexmaculata. The sequence goes on from JAGTTH010000640.1 coordinate 24,693, forward strand.
TTTTATAAAGCTCATTATTTATATAAAAAGGTCTATTTTATGTAGTAGATATAGTTTTTAATGTACATTTTTTTCTACAATTTATTTTTTTATTAATAATTTGATCACAAATAAAACTCATGTAAAAACAACTCGAGTATTATAAAAAGTGAAGAGTTTTGATTATACTAAATGGTACCTAACTAGATACTTTATTACATTATTAGGGTAATTTTAATTGAAATTTTCAATTTGTAATGTTTTTTTTATGTTTTGCTTGATTTTTTAATAGGACGGTAATAAGTTGTTTATTTTTTCATTTAGAAGATGTTTGAATTGTCAAAGTAAATTATAAATAAAACTATTGAATACGGTTTTCATATGATGATAACACTCATTCACAATATTTAAAAAGTGAGTTTCCCGATAAATACTGTTTTTTGAGAATTCTCAAAATGCATTATTAAATATCTCTAATATTATATTGAAATTAATTTAATATTATTATCATTAAAATGCCCGTTTCCAGATTGTAGACATGTATTAATTGTAATAAAATATTATTCTTCCATCTGGTAACACTGGTGGTTGATGGATTGGTACAGACATATAACATACACACACGGTCAAGAATTAAATCTATAAGACATTTCATATACATTATTATTTCCAATAGCCTTAGCTATTTTATATATTATATTTTTTTTGGGGGAATTTCTCAGGCTTGTATGCTTCATTAAATATGTTATTATAATACATTTTTCATGTGGAAAATAACCGGGTTGATGTGGTGGAGGCAAATGTTGTCCCCCATCTAATGCGATTAGGGTAAATTTATTACGTGTCGTGAAAGACTAACATTGAAAGTTTCAGCACCCAGAAAAAAAGATCTAGAGAATAGACGTCTGAAAATATTAATTTTAACCCCCCTTCGCCAGGTTTACTTGCTTCATAGTGTTATTACTTCACTCTCGCTTTGATTATAATATCAAAGGATGAGAAATGTATTGTTTTTAAGGAAAACATTCACGTGGCATAATGAATTATGCTGTCATGCTCAAGACACTGGAAATGTGCCGCCATTATGTTCTTAGGTACCCGAATTTCAGTCTATTCACCGTAATGATTTACTGAATATTCAACCAAAACGACATAATAGACGACTTGCCACATTAACTTATTATCATAAATTTGACATTCCGCATATAAACGTCAATAATTCAGCGAGAGAACGTGGTGTAGAATAAAATTCTAAATTTGTGTTTCTTGTAATTAGGTTGCCAGAAAATTAATTTAAAAAAAAAACAATGTCACGTTCTCTCTCTCTCTCTCTCTGAAGACATTCCAAATTTGAATGACGCAATTTCAGTGTTGCCATCAAAACGCGCTTCACCCATTTTTATATCATTGCCAAAATAAGCCGTCAGTGTTGTTTTTTTTTGCAAATGTGTCGCACTATTTATTAATGATTTAATTTATTTACGTTATCGTAATCCTTATCTACGTTATACGTACACATAAATTATTTGGACGACAATATTGTAGTTTTTTTAAATAATTTAGTGGGTTTGATTTTATTGCCATAATATTATGCTTTGGCATTGTTTGTATAAAAAATAAGAAAAATTTCATTGTTTTTTAAAAGAACTGTATTTACTTTGCGTCATACGTTTATCAAGAATATAAATATTTGAACCACAAACTTGGTGCTTATTATGTGTGCATGTTTTTAACAAGTTAATATTAATTAAAACTAATCAGTATCCGTGCAACGTGTAAAATTATAAATTAAGGGCCCCATTCAATATAATAGTATAATAAGAGGGTGTTAGTGAGTCGTGTGTGGACGAATAGACTTGAGCTTGGTAGTATTAGTGTACACTTGCACGCATACGCATCGCACGCTCACACTCTCCTTATACTATTTTATTGAATACGGCCCAAAGATCTATACCTATTTTTAATCCAGAGAGTTTATTGATTTGAATTTGATTTGATTTGTTAATATTATTATTTATCTCCCAATAGCTTATCCCATGAGCTAATCTGTTTTTATGTTCTGTTTGGCTTTTTAATAGGAAGGTTCTATTTTGAGTTTTGATTTTATTTTTGCTTTAAAATATTTTTAATAAAACAATTTAATATGATCACAATATTTAAAAAGCGAGTTTACCAATGAATACTGTTTTTTTGAGTATTGTCAAAATGCATTATTAAATATCTCTAATATTATTTTTAAATTATTTTAATACTTTTATCATTAAAATACCCGTTCCGAGATTTTAGAAACGTATTAATTGTAGTAAAATATTTATATAAAATATTTTCTTCAATCTGGTAACACTGGTGGTTGAGGGATTCGTACAGACATACAGCATACACACACGTTCGACATTTTTTTATTTATTTTTTATTATTATTAAGAGAAAAAAGTCGCCTGGAATACCAGACAACCTACATCTCTGATGGAGCTTTTTTGAGAGGGTTTTTTTTAGACACAACAACGTGTTAATTGTCTGTCGGTGATCTTAACTATTACTACTTACACAAGTCACTGATAGAGCGGCTCTGCACGAATAATCGCCTTAATATTTACCTTACAATCCAGGAAATCAGAGTAAACCTGGATCAAGACGATCGATCGGGATTTTATTAATATTATTCCCGATCTCCCAGTCGTAATAACCGATCAAACCAATTTAAAAAATCTTGACTTGAGCGGGATTTGAACCCATGACCACAGCGTTTGTAGCCACCCTTATTATCCCCTGAGTTATTACGCTGGTTATAGTTGATATAGATATAATAATATTTCCAGGGATCTTTAGCTTCTTTAGTACTTCCCACACAGGGGTTGGTTGTCCTTGATATTGTACTCGTTGAAATAAACACTGAAAATTCCCTTAGAATTATCTATACACTATACTTTTGATTAAAACATCTCGAATGTGACCTAGTTTGCCGGATTAAGGTGTTTTCGATGATGAATTTGAGAGATAAACGGAACCTTGATGGGGGATGGTATCGATCAGAAATGCAGGTAGTCGTCAGCAACCCTCAACCTTAACCTATTTATTCCCCGGTCAACCATGACTCACAAAACCCCCTATCTACATTATTCCCGTTCTCCCTCTTTCAACCCCCGCAACTCACTGCTCAATTATTAACCACCTCAACTGGAAGGGGCTTGTGTTACAATTTGCGCGATCCAGCGAATTTCATCCCTATATAAATTAAATACCTACGTGAAAATATGCCAAGGTCGTAACCAGACACCGTTCTACCTGAAAGTGAAATTGTGATTTACTGTCCCGCTAAAATTAAGTAACACTAATACACATTCATTTACTTTTCTCCTAATTAATTTCTTGCACTAAACAACTACAGTGGAATTTTGATTTTTTTTCAATTCCCATTGACACTCCAATCTATTCCTGTGTTAATATTATATAGTGAAGTTTTATCAAAAAATATTGCCAAAAACCTCGATATAACGAATTTTCGTCGTTCGTTTTGCTCATTTTTGACCTCTATATATATGAAAGTTTTATTTCAAAAACGTCTATACATCAAGTTTTAAATAATGCACAATGTCTAAAATTGAAAATCCTTAGTTGATAACAACATTTTTTTGTATTCTTTATTTACGCACTCTGTATTCAGGATTTATTATAATTAATATGAATTTTGCTTTATTAATTTGTGTACACTTCTTTTTCACGGTTTAAGGGCATAAAAATGGATGTATAAACACATAAATATGGTTGTATAATTCTACGATAAAAAAGCTCGATATAACGAATTGTTTAATTCATTGTATTTTGTATGACAGTAGTACTTAAAAAGTAACTTTATCCAAAAGAGTTTAGAAGGTTTTATAGGTCAATTAAAATAAAGGTAATAAGCATTCTTCGAGTTGGTATATTTTTTTATTTTTTAAGTTGCTAGCTAACATTTATTTAGAATAATTAAAACAAAAGTCGCGTGTTCTGAATAAAGAAATTTTACCTGTACACGCTAGCGATTATTAGATTCAACCTTAAAAGTTCTTCTTTGTACTGTCATGTCTTCTAAATGATAATAAGTTATATTACGTATTTCAGGCACGGTGTGTTTCTTATTTTTCTTAAGGGAAGTGTATATTTAATATATTCGTATGTTGCACGTGGGGGTGCTTTTTGTGTGATATTATATTTCCTACCCTTCGCTGCCTTGTTTTTCCAATACAAGGTGCTCAAGGAAAAGCTTTTCGGTGTATGAATAGACAAGGTCAATATTATGGAATCCGATAATAATATTGGATCTTCTGTTTGTATTTTTTTCTTATAATATCCTTAATATAAAGTAAATCTTTAACGGTTTCTCGCTACTGTATTGGATGTTAACTTTCGTATTACTTAATAAAATTGTATTGTTATGAAGTCCAAGGTGTAGTCTTAAAGGCTTACAATATTGTTGTATATTGAATAAGTTTCAGGTCACGAAAATACAGAAACCTCGGGATAAGTTTGACCCATTTTGTTCAATCGATTTGTCTGCCAGTGACTTTATTTCAAATCGGAAAATACCAGATAATACTCGATAAACATTTAACGTGGCCGCGATCTTTTCACTTTGTCTACTTTAGACCAGTGGTTTTCAACCCTATTTATTATCTGCAAGTGTTAAATGAAGCTCATTAAAAGTTTACATAAATATTTATACTAATTTAATTCAAATTAAATTGAGGAGTAAAATAATAATATATGTATATGGTAAATAAATTTTGGGTATTATCATTAGTATTCTGCAATACCTTGATTGCTTGATCGACTAATGGATTTCTATATATTTTCTAGATAATTATTAAATTTTAGTATAGGCGATTCATGCGAAAAATATATGTAATAAATGGAAAATATACGTAATCATTCTGAGAACTCATAATATGTGATATTTGAATCATGGCCAGTTTTAATGTGTCAATGGGAAAGTAAACAATTATCTATAATAAATTTAAAATATGCTAAATGAATGAGTATATTCGTCATATATTGATTTTAAAATTTATAAATTTATTTTATAGATATAATTTATTGAGAGTTTCTAGTAATTCGACCCGAATTTCAAGATAAAAAAATATTTATGATTGTACTTTTTATAATTTTTATTTATTAATCGATAAAGTGCACAGCTACATATACTGTTTTCATGAGTTCAAATCCCGCTGAAGTCAAAAAAATCTGGGAGATCGAGAATAATATTAATAAAATCCCGGTCGATTGTTTTAATCCAGATTTACTCTGATTTACTGGACTGTAAGGTAAATACTGAGGAGATTATTAAGACAGACAGAGCCTTTAAAACACGTAATGGTGAAGATCACCGAAAGACAATGATTAATAAATTTCTTGCAATTCTTACCAATGCGTATTTTTTATCTTTTCGCGTCGTTTGCGATGCGTAATTTAAGCAGCATATTTTTTTTATAATTATTTCAATATTATAATTATTGTTGATATCGTTCAATATGGGAATGGAAACTTGAATTTGTTTATACCTTCATATTGAATGTTTATTTTGATATGAAATCTGAATCAGCATATCACAAACCGATACGCATTCCATTCCCATGATATATTTTGTTGACAAAAAATAATTAAAAATAATACACAACAGTAAATTTCGACTTAATGTATTGTCACATTGATGAACAATTTTTAGCCATATGGCATTAATGAATACAGTCATTTTCAATATGATGTAATCCAAATAATGGATTATTCGGAATGGTATTCAAGGCCCTTCCAACAATGCTTATTGAAGTACCGACAATTGTGATTATTTACAGTGAAAAACCTTGCTTCTTATTCCATTATCATTACAACCACAACAATGCACGTATATTTAAGTGTATTCACGTGTTTTGTGCACACACGATAAATACAGTATGCCATTCATTATTTATCTTATTTAATAACTGAAAACAAGTGAATCTGTTGATATTTACTACCGAAATACCTTATTACTAAAATATCTCAGAGGATAAAGAGCCTGGTTACAAATACTGTGGTTATGGCTTATTACGACTGGGAGATCGGGAATAATATTAATAAAATCCCGATCGATCGTCTTGATCCAGGTTTACTCTCATTTCTCTGTATTGTAAGGTAAATACTGATTATTAAGTCGTTGGCCCGTGTAACTAGTAATAATTAAGATCACCTATAGACAAATAAGTTTAACAATTTTCAGTGATTTTTTTTTAAGATCCATCGAAAAATTAATTACACTATAAAATTTAACATCTATATGTTTGGATTAATAATATTGATTCGGTTAGTTGCTTATTATTCCTCTTTATTAATTTTTATCCTTCCTACTTAAAAAAAACCCTTTTAATATTTCTACTTCAATTGTGTTTATAGAGCAACATTTATAAAATCGATATTTCCCTTTCTTTTCTTTTCATTTATTGGTCGAATGTTAAGTTAAAAAATTTAAAATATTTTGCTTAATTTTGTTAGTTTGGAATCTGCTGTTTATGTGAAGTACGCAGTGTTGACTGTCACGTGTTTTTGATTAATAATAAAAAAATATTCTATACTATACTATCAATTGATACAATATTTATAATTATTATCTCAGATTTATTTTACATGCAATATTATTTATAGTTCATGCGATAGAGTTACACTTATGAGATTGTATGCTATAAATTAAAGTGTTTTTTTTTTGTATGAAGGAATTAATTTTAGAGTTATTATTTTAACCACACGCGTTGCTCTTTTTTTAATATTTAGTTTCAACACGTGTGTGTTGAATTTATGAATGTCAAACAAAACTCGCTCCGCATTTGCTGATTGTGCGTTTTGTGCATTGAAATAGAAGAACAATGGGTTCATTCATAATGTTTATGCGTATTTTTTTATTGTTCCAGAGTCGATTGTATATTGTGGAGCCGCCGATAGTTCAGATGAGGACTTGAAGGTGATTGAGGAGTGGAAGATCAGGGCGGATGTATCGCCTATACGAGTCTCGCTACTTGTTCCTTACACATTTCGACAAAAAAGACGCAGTCAGCTTCAGCAAATACTCAAGTGGGACATGTTCCCGGCGGCTATTTGAATAGAAAATATACAAATATATATACAACATAAAAGAAGTCTATTTTTAATCTAGAGAGTGTTTATTTATAGAAATATTCTATTTACATAATATATACGTATCGGTAGTGCCAATCAGTGCGGGAGTATATATCGTATATTTGGGGTTTGGTTTAGTATCATCTCCGAGAGATGGTCACCAAGGTGGAGCAGCAGGGAGGCCGCAACGGTCATGAACTGGCACCCTTGAACACCAGAGCCAATGGAGACGGACACCATGGAGTCACCATCGTCCTTCAAGGATCCAGAGGCTCTCTCCAGAGACCCGATCTGGACGAAGCGCCCGAGGACAGGGCGGCTTGGTCCGGAAAATTGCAGTTTTTCCTTTCCATCATCGGATATTCCGTGGGCCTCGGCAACATCTGGAGGTTTCCATACCTGTGTCAGCAGAATGGTGGAGGTGAGTTCGTTTTATTATTAAATTGACGTGTTATTATACAACTTGTTCTTAATTGAACTTCAAATATTTTAACTGAAGAATTACAATAATGTATGTAATATCATCCATAATCATTTTGGCGCGTAGATTTACAGTCGTATTCAGTGAAATGCATACATGGTAGCTGTCACTCTTACTTGTTTAAATCATCTGTCAATATGGCGAATTCCAACTGTCACTATCAACGTGACAGCTGCAATAATTGAATGTGATAGTGACAGCTGTCAAAACCAAGTAATCCAGCTGTCAGGCTGATAGTGACAGCTGGAATTCGCCATTTTGACAGATGACTTAATCAAGTAAGAGTTACAGCTATCATGTATGCATTTTACTGAATACGACTGTTAGAATTTACGCCGTATGTAATGACATTTACACAAAACCTCTCATTGTTTTACTCATTTTGATAGCTGGTGACTGCAAGACTAGCTTGTAATGTGTAGATATCCTCACTGCTACTTGTAATATAACACATAAGTTACTGTTCATCATATATATTTTATTCCTCACATATGTATACCCACAGTGAACTGAGTTACCCTTACAATTGCAGGACTAGTAAGAGTAATTTAGGAACACAACGGGAACATTCAAATATTCCTTGAACAAACTTGTAACTTTATCACACTTTCACACGACGACATTTGAGAGGTTATGTTGTGACGAGTCGAGCGTTATAACAAAATATTATTTGGGCTGCGTTAAATTATTTTTTATGTGATATTATTGCCGTCACAATATTTGAAGTTCAATAAAAAACATGTTGTATACCTGTCGGACACTTTGCCAAATGCTGCATTATATATTTGGATCAATTTCAAAATTTGGTTGTTTGATGGGTGGATTAATATTATATTATTAGTTCAATGTGTCAAATCTTCAAGGAAGACGAAATTTGAGTGATTCTAAATATATTCCACATGCACTTGAAATATTTTGTGTCTCCTATTTCAAGAGCGAGTTATTTATATTATCTTGTTTAAACTGCTTTGGATTAGATGATTTAATGAAGTGCCTATTAAAATATGAATTATTTTGCTATTTATCATTCTGATTAAAGAACACTACATAAAGTAAACAGACCTATTCCTAGTGGGTGTAATGAAGTGCTTTGACATATTCGAGATCTACAACGACTTCCTTTATAATATTGCTTTTTTATTTGATTATTGTATTATTTTAGTTCAACTCTCTGATATTTACACAAAACATTATATGATACAATATATCTACACTTATCATACTTCAATTAATATGTTCATGGGACAAACTATAAAGTTGAATGCGATTTTCAAAAATTGTAATTTAATTTTAATAATATTATTATGTTATAAGATTTTTATTTTAATATCTGAAAAATTATCAAATAATAAAGCAATGTGTAATAAAAATGTTAGCCGCGCAGTGCTCTAGTATTGTGAGGTTTGATAATATATAACTGGATTTGCAAAATTTTCAGTTGCTTTCAGTCACATATAAAAGTAGGTAATAATATTTTGGCTGACAGACTGATTCTGACGCAATTTTATTTTTATCGACGTTAAATAATATAAATAGGTTAGTATGAATAATCTAGCCTGTACACCTTCTTCATTAGTAGACTTAAAATAATTTAACTATGGATTTGATACATACATAATTCGTAACCGGTGGACGCGCTTTTTAACATACCTACCGCATGAGTTGATTGCAATTCGTTTATTTTATTATTGATAAAATGAATTAATAATGTAGCCAAATAGTTGCTCATAATTGAAAGTACAGTTCTGGTACAGCGTTAGAGGCGTTTTTCAATTCAACTTAACTATTTAATAAATTGCCATAAAAATTGATCATTTTTTTGTAATATTAGTAAGTTTAAATATTTTGAGTATATCAATATCCATTAAGGATCTTACGCTTGATTTTATCTTTGGCTCAATATCAAATTTGAGCTTCATGTGGTGTACAACTTGAGTGATTATATAAATTTCACCACAAATGCAATAATATTAATCCATAGATAATAATAATTGTAACCGATACATAATTATCGCTGCAATAATATATTATCGTTGGCAATGAAAAGCGATTTTTCCACGGCAAAGGTCAGCGCCGTCCGTCGGCGGAAATACACTCTTACCACAATATTTTATTCTAGCATTCATTTGATTGACAAATGCGGAAAATATTGCATTTTAATTACTGTAAATAAACGGGACATTTGACCTGAATAAATAAAGAGCGGTAGTTTTTCAGATGGCAACACTGAACGCCGAATGTCACATTTTCTCGCATGGAGTATTATTATCCAAATTTTATATCGTACACAAGCATAATTAAATCACACTTTTATAGATTAATAAGTAATGAATTAAAAATCACGTTGTCAATACATTGTATTATACAAGGTCTCGTGTACCTAAGCAAGGTTCACTCATTCTCTTTGCAAAAATAAAGTTTGATTTGGTTAGCGTTGATATGTTTTCAAACAAATTTAACCTTGCATTAGCTTTGCTCAGATTTGTAATATTATTTTTAAATCGAATTCAAACAACAACGGATGACTTGTAAAGGCACATATCCGTATTTAACGATTGTTTATTAGGCAATACGAAGTTATATCGAATAGATACGGTATTGAACCACCTAAATAAATATAGGTTTATATTAAACTTCCAAGTAGTAAATTATACGAAACGAAAATTTCAAGGGTTTTTTTTATATTATATTGATGCAGCTCAGGGAATCGTATTTAGATCATTTCTCAGATCATTCTTTAGCTATTCTATAAAAATATGCACTGATTATATATTTGGTTTTATTTAACAAAAATTACAATTTAATATAATAGTAGATGTTTTATAATTTAAAATAAATTTCTTATGATATTCTAAATGTTCTTTAATATAAATATATGTTAAAAATCTTGTATGAGCGCCCGCAGAATTTTTTAAAAGTTTTTGTTTTTTTTTTAATTTATTAATCCTTCAAGCGACCCCCTTTGCCCCTATCTGCGGGCGCCTATTTTTGGTAAATGAATTAAAAAATAACTTATTAGCCTTTAAATGAGTAATAAGCGGATATTTAGCTTTTTTACCCAATTGGATATTCAGTGGAACCTCAATATATCGAAAAGATTGCTTTTTTTAATTTTATAAACTCCCCGAGAGGCTATAGATTTTGGTTTTTTTAGATACAAAACGTGTTAATTAATTGTCTGTCGGTGATCTTAACTATTACTAGTTACACAGGTCACCGACTTAATTATCAGTATTTACCTTACAATACAAGAAATCAGAGTAGACCTGGATCAAGACGATAGATCGGGATTTCATTAATATTATTTGATCTCCCAGTTGTCCAACCGATCAAATTAATTAAAAATACCTTGACTTTAGTGGGATTTGATCCCATAACCACAGTATTATCTTTTTCTTTATATATAGACATGATTATTGTATAATGGGCATAGATATAAACATAAGATATCGCATAATTGTCTAAATGCGCGTTTATTTCAAGTGGCCAAAAGCATGAGTTACCTGGCAAACATTATACTGTAAACATCTGTCTTCATATCTTCAGTTATATTTCACAGTAAAATGGGTAAATGCATTGTTACTACATGTCATATGGACTCAAACATACACTCAAATACATCTAGGCTCACTTTTTACCAAACACTACTTTTTTAACATGTTTAAAATATTATTGCGTTTTATTGTATTGTCACAGCCACTCTCAGGGCTCACTAGGAATGTGTTGAGTGAGGGAGACACACTTATGCCTTTATCGAATAGGAGAGAAGAGTGCAACAATACACGGGTTTACACGAATTATATCAAATGTCTTTAACATGTTTAAAATATTATTGCGTTTTAAACGCCAAAGTATTGTCACAACCACTCCAGTGATGACTAGAAATGTGTTGAGTGAGGGAGACACAAATGATTCATATAATGGGTTAATATAAATTTTATTTCGATAAGTATCGAATCAATGTTATGGAAAGGTGATGACTAATTACGGTCATGATTCATGTCGTCCACAGTATAAAAATACAAACCCCTATGGATTTAGGTTGAAAGGTATGGGTTGTTAGTGTTTATAGTGGTAACCATCGACCCGACACAGCTGGTGTGACGTAACTGTCCTCGTTGACGTCACGGGGCTCCCTTGCCGAGGGGGCGGAGCACCCCAACACCCCACCACACACATCTGACGCACGCTCTTCTCGCCATTGCCAACTCTATTCAAATGCCCGTTTGTTTGTTTTTTTTTTAATCGGATCTCAATCTGACATTGAATTTTTTACAAAGTGATATGAGAAACTAGGCCGCTTATAATATAATTGTGGAAGAAAATATTTATATTGTATGGCAATGTTTACGTAACTATAAAGTGCTTGGAATGGCGCGTGGGCGGTTGGCACAAATTCTACCATTGGGTGGAATGGGAGGCTTGTTCAGTCGATATTAACATCACTGCAGAAGAGGATCTTCTGTAAAACAGTCTTCATTCACCCCAATATGATGAATCAACTTGCCTTTGGAATCTCCCACTCGTTTAAAATAATTTATAAATAACTATATTGCATAAAAATAAAATAAAGACAAGATCAAATGGCTCAGGCCAATGTCTGAAAATAAATATAACTCGGCCTTATGAAGCATGCTGAACTGATCATCTATTTTGGTTTACAACATAAATATTAGTACTCACTTCACTCTACTTGAAATCCCACAATATTATTCTTCAAGAAGCAGTAACACTAAGCACTGTATAAGAAACATGATGAGGAAAATGAAAGAAAAATAGTTTTCCGCTCACTTGTTTTTCATTTTGATTCTTTATTTGAATAAATAATTAATTATTGTAAAATAATATTGTTTTTTAATGTATATTCACATATAGACACTGTGTATGTATACGTACTTATACTTATTACTAATACTTAAAAAGACTCGATATAAGTTTGTCTCGTTCCATTATCGAATCTCTATACAGACCGTTCTTCGACGGTTAATATGTTATGTATACACACACACACACACACATATATATATATATATATATATATATATATATATATATATATATATATATATATATATATATATATATATATATATATATATATATATATATATATATATAATTCGTGAGTGAGACTCTCGGGTTCGTTCCACGGCGTCGGCAAAAACTGTGTCCACTGGTGTCACTTGGTAGATCTAGCGGACTAAGGATCTAAGGACTCATTGCTGTGGGGTGGCCTGGGAAACCACCTCTACTAAATTTTTCCGTAAAAGCTACTGTGGCTTGGTCAATCCCTTACAAAGGAATCCCATTAATAGGGAAGGCGCAATGAACTTTTATGTATAGAAGGGTCATACATTTTTACGAATAAATGTACACGCAATAGAATTTAAAACTAGCGAGACGGTAGAAGCAGCGCCCCAAGCGGCTAACACACGAAACTCTTTGGTGCCTAACTGTATGCCTGGCCTATTCTGTGCCTGCTATTGTATCGAAGTATTGTTGGTACCTCTATATTGTATATAAGCTCACTGGGAAAGTTATTGAGGAAATCCCGATCCCGGTTTACTCTGAATTCAATTATTGTAAGGCGAATACTGAGAAAATTAAGTTGGACAGAATATATTGTATTAATTGTATAACCATCATCAAAAAACAAAAGTAAATAAAAACAACCATTAATAGGGCCAAACTTCTTACAAATAAATCCCATTAATAGTGAAGGTGTTATTGAGAAAACCCGATCCCGGTTGACTCTGAATTCATTGATTGTAAGGTGAATACTAAGACGATTATTAAATCGGACAGAGTATTTATACTTGTGTAACTATTACCAAAGAACAAATTTAAATGAAAACAACCACAATAAAGAATCTTGGGGCGTAAACATACAATAAAATAAAATAATGCAAAAATCACCATATACAAACAATATCAGGGATTCGTTTAACAGGTCCTTTACATCTTTTCTCTGGTTATAATGATGTTATTGTGTAGGTGACCCCCGTAGTTATATTGTATCAATCCAAGGTGGCCCTCGATAGTACTTCAGACTCTTAAGGAAACCGGGTTTGTTTGTTTGATAACAGGCATTTCTTGTTATTTTTTCATGCCCCCTGGATATTGTGAATGTTATTTTTAGTATATGGTAATCATGGAAGTGCTGAAAAGGGTTTTGATGATGTGTAATGAGAGTGTCGGCCTTGTGACCACATATCTACTACATACTTCAATGGCGAGTCTGCCACAAATAGAAAACCACACATGTCGCTTATAAAATAATATCAATATAATTGATCTAAATACAAGATTAATTGTGTCACTTAAAGAGTATTTATTGTACGTATTAAAAAGATACTTAGTTGCACTGGAATGTATGCGACATGATTAGTTTTCTATTAAATAACATGTATGTATATTAGTTGTTCTTTCAATTATTATAGTTCAAATTGTCAATTAGCATCTCACCTGCAAAATGCACGCACACGTTTTTGAAAAGCATGTGATTGTTTTTGAAAATATGCCGTGACATTAATTTGCCCCCGTTTATTGGAAATGTAATTATGTGTATTGCGAAATAAATATAATAATTTTTCACTAAAAATTGTATTTGTAAATTATACACCTGGCCTCTCTCTGGATCTTACGGGAATTATTCATCAAAGTAACTCAATTTTAGATAAACAATATCAATAGATAGATAAACAAAACAATAGATAGACAATATAGGAGTTCGAAACTGTTAATTCCAATGAGCTTATACAACCTATCTTTAATTCAAATACGATCCTTAAGAAAATAGACCAAAGGGGGCGTAAGATTTTTTTCGTATAAAAAAAATAATCTAAAAGTAATAAAATAATTTATTATGAGAGCTTGAGAATCTTCGGTCTTATTAATATTTACAATAAACAAGTATGAGCTCACTTTATGACGTCATCGCATTGGTTCAAGTTGAAGTTCAAGGTCACGTTCAAATTCGAATTTGTCAACAAGGTATTGTTGTTTACTTGAAATGTGCGTAGTGAATTTAGGTTGAAATTACATTGTAGCGTACTTTGTTTACAAATTCAAATCATGCGGTCAATCACCTAATAAGTAAATACGCAAGATTCTCAAACTTTTTAAAATAATAATTAAAAATTGAAAAGTTTAACTAGCCGACTTGGACCATTAATGAAGGTGTAGTTGTGTTACATTTAATATACCATTCCTTACATTTGATAATTTTAAGTTGATTAAAAGACGTGTTGTATACATATAATATACATAGAGATGCCAATAATACTTGAAGAGACAGCAATAATTGTGAGGCACCATTGTTAGAAACAAACACCAGCCATACAAACGCTTGGGGCGCTGCTTCTACCGCCTCGCCGCCTCGCTAATTCAAATTCTATTGCGTCGCTATCTGTCACTTTAAGTGGAACCGGCCATGAATGAAAGTATGACGGAATAAATCCATTCCCATTCTATAGATAAAAGTTCACTCCTGTATTATGTAGTTGTCAGTGCGCTGTAGCTCAGGTCTAGCCACTTTTAAGAATGCTCTTTTCCTTTCAGAAATCATGCTTATTCATGTTTATATTGTAAAACAATTTAAATGTTTTAAAACAAAATAAATTTGAATATCGAATTGATTGAAAAATTTCGAAACTGACACATCCGAAGGTTAATTTAATGTTATTCAGGTCGTATATTACATAAGGAAAACGTATTTCAAGTATACAAATCATTAGCTATTTACTGTAGACGCGAATTGTAATTTGATTTTCAAAATGTATAACGTGAATCTAAACATGTGATGGAGAATGACGGTGTTTGGAAAACTTCCAAAGGTTACGCAAACTATTTGGCGACAACAATGCTTCCCCCTGTTAAATTCCTAATACGTTACGTTAGTTTTAGGGATTATAAAATATTCTTTAAATAACGTTTTTGAACAGCGACCTAAACTATTATTTGCGTCCACCTTGGGCTGTCAAGCTATTTGAGCTGTCAGTAATTAAGCTTCATGGCCGGGAAATTATTTTCTCATTAACTTTTGCACGCGATCTGTTCACAATTGATCCTCCAAATGAAAATTCATTTTAATGAATTTGATACTAAAAGTTCGGAAAACTCAATAATATTATTTAATTTACGTTATAGAAAAAGGCACGCGAGGAATTCCACAATGGAAATTCTTCCCCGTTGTATCTTGGTTATACATATACAGGGTGGACTTGAACTAACTGAGGATATTTTAGGGGATGATATGGTATTGCAAAATTAAGTAAATACAAAATTATCGTTAAATATAAATAAAAAATAATTGCTTGGTTCCTAAATTAAAATCAAATCAATAATTTTACTTTATTTTTAGGATATATATATAACATATATATATATATATATATATATATATATATATATATATACCTGCCATATATATATATATATCCCTAAAAATAAAGTAAATGATTGTTCTATTAGGAACAACTATTTCTATTTATATTTAACGACTAATTTTAATATTCTATCTGAATCTGAACAAGGCTTTAAGGGAAGGTTAACAAGCCTTAGTCAGAATACTATATATAATTAATCCAAGATTATTTCCCCATTTTTTTAATAAATTGAATAGAGCCATTAATAAATTGTATTTTATTATTGAGCAAATGAATCAATGCATAAAAAATATATAATATAAACATAAATAATTAATTGATATGGCAACACTAAATGAATCCATTTATAATCTATGCAGGTTACTTTCAATTGAAATTTACAATTATTAATTTTAGCCGATATTTTTAATTGGGGACATATATTTTGCGATTATTATTTTATTGAATTATAAAATAATATAAGAATGTAGAGTAGTTTTTCCCATTGTTTTGCTAGTTTCAAGTTCTTGTTTTTATTTTACAATTTGTGGTTGAGTTGGTGCGAAGGCAAAGTTTTTAATGGAAATCTTCACAAAGGTTACACTTTGAATAATGTTAAAAATATAAATTATGTTATTTAACTGATAAACTATCAAGGTTTTAATAGTGGATATAAAAAACCGTATTTATTGAATATTCAATCGAACATAACTACAATCGACCTTCCTCGATGTGAAGCCATATCAATAGTAAACTGTAATACCGTTTCAATAGTAAATTCAACATTTAAAAAAAACAGTTAATGTATGGAAATCGTCATGTCCAATACCAATTATATTTGTAGTGAGCTTTTTAAGGAGTTATTTTAGATTTTGTACGAATATTACTGCAAAATAAATTCGTTTTTTTAATAATATTATCAGTTTATTCGTCTTGAAAGTTGATTTGACTAGTTTTAAAAAACCTTAGTCATGAAATAGCTGTCGTTTCACACCAATAAAAAAGTGTATCAAAATTGCACTTTTTTTGTATGCATCGGTCTCATTTAGTCTCATATGAAGAACGCATTATTTATTTGGCATGTTGAGATTTTGGCCCAAAAAGGCATATTGAGATTTTGGTAAAAAAAATCTTGTTAATTCACAAAGTATACAATAGCAAATCATTTTCATTTTTTTACAAACGTGGATCGATTTGTTTTTATCCAAATTACTTCTGAAAATCACAATTTTTTTTCAACTCATGAAGTATGATTTTTTTGGTTGTTTCTCAAACTTTGCGGGTTCATTTAACTGCCTATAATTCGATAGTTAATTTTTGTAGCTATAAGATATTATACTTATGGTTAAGTGACTCCTGTATAATACGACTTAATTAATCCCAGAAGCTTATAATACTCTTGTAAATTTAGTGGAAGTTAGAATAGATTCGTTTAATTGTTATTTTGATTGTATTACAGAATTCAACCAACTATTATCAAGGTTCAAGTCCTACATCATTATTTATTATTCATGTTATTTTAATTTAATGCTCTTTAATCCAACATGTTATAATGGGTCTTAGTGAATTTACAAATTAAATAATAATATTTCAAGACCTTGTGTTTCTTTTATACATTCCCGACCAGATGTGAAGTTCGAGATTATTTTTGTTATAGCCAAAGAAAAGTAAAAGAACCCGTTGGTCAATTGTCGAAGAGGGTTCTTTTGTGAACTTTTGTCCTCGTCCTTCATATAATAATGAAGGGAGGATTTCAATACCTCAATGTCGTTATTATTATTAATGTTTTATTCAAATTTAACCTCTCGTATTGACCTTTTTTGTGCTGCCATTTAAATATAACGCGTCTGTATTTTTAGGATTTTTTTGGATTAACAAGATTAGATCAAATTGGTGTTGGTATTATACAAAATATACAATGATGGTGGTTAGAATTACAACAGTTTGATTATAGGGTATCGAAATCGTGATGATGTAGTTTCAATAGACAAATTTTATTAGCTATTCAGCAAATACACTTAACCTTATTTCTTTTCGAATTAAGGTAAATAACTTTTATATTAATTTTACGTATGACGAATAAAAACTGACTCAGAGAGGTTTTTTTTTTAATAATATATTTTTACATATTACACATAGTTATAGGCATTTTTATATAACGCCAAGTTTTATATATAATTTAAATGCCAAGAAAACAATGGCGGCTGTAAATTGTCATCGTTCAAAGTAAATCCTTATCAAACTAACAAATCGGAGATTAAATTAGAGCTTAATGGGTGTTTGTGGTGGCTTTATTGGTTAAATGGTGGTAAAAATTAAGATTGTGGGTTTGAATCCCAAACTGCTGTCTCTATGGCTCGGTTTCTTCAAACAGTGAGCTACTTAACTCGAGAGTTATCGGTGCTTTGATTTTTTATTTTACATATAATATAATTATATCATACTGCAGTACCACTAGAGTATTACGGGGATAAATAAAGTAAATCATTAAAAGTTGACTAATATATTCAAAGACAAATAATTGTTTAGGATGTTTTTATAAGAAAAATATTATCGATCTCGAGTGTCAGATTATATGTGTGAAGTATATGTATAATATGCGCATGCCGTAGTGCCGACAATGTATGAAAACAATACGCATGACACTTCTATATATAAAAGTCCCAAGTCGCCGTGATGATAGTCCAGCACTCGTCAGTGGGCACATGAAAGAAGAATTACAATTACAATAAACAAAATTAACAATAAATTAAAAAACAAAGAAAAGAGAACTAAATAAGAAAAATATAAAAAGAGGAACAATGTAAAAAATATTTTAATAAGATAAAGATAAAAAATTGTGCACACTCTCCGTGAACAATTGGTTCCGTTATGTGCAATCAATTGGTTTATATAACTATTGTGATTGCGCAGAAATGTAGCACATGCTGACATAACTCTAGAGTTATGTAATTCAATATTTGAAGAGTTATTCAGTCTATTCCAATTATCTTATATGTAAAGAGGTGCCATTAATACTATAAAAGGCGTCAAAAACATGGCAGACGAAGATGAATTTGTCACCAAAGGTTTCATATGACCGCTCGTACTATTTATCTGTCACTTTTCGATCTTTCTAATAAAATTTCACTTAATAGTACACCATTAAAAGTTGACTAATAGATTCAAAGACAAATAATTGTTTAGGATGTTTTTGTAAGAAAAATATTATCGATCTCGAATGTCAGATTATATGTGTGAAGTATATGTATAATATGCGCATGTCTTAATGCCGACAATGTATGAAAACTCTTCTATATATAAAAGTTCATTGGATACGGACTTTTTTATATATTCAATGAGAATGTTTACGACGTGTAATTTACAAAAATGCAATCAGAAATATTATTTGTCGAAAAGCTCCCATTGATTCATATTTAATTAACAAACATGCTCAAAGGAATTCCATCTAAATTTAATCAGCTTTAATGATCGCCAAAGCGGGATTCTCTTTTGTGATTATAAATCAAATATCCGGCTTGTTTTTCGTACTGAAATAAATATTAATTTGTCGAATGTGAAGCTGGAGTTGATCGATAATGTATTTAATTACTTACCTACTTCAATATTTTATTACATTAATTTGTTATAAGTCACCCATTTTCGAATAGATACAATGTTTTATTATATAGGTCGCATATGCGAGACAATTAATTGGCGATGAGAAGTGGATCGATTTGTTTTCAAATAATGGACATGAATTGATTGACCACAATGATTCTCAATTCGCATACTTATTGAACCGTTGACCTTATATTCTCTCATTGCCAACGAATCGTATTGTTTGCTACTAAAATAATATTATGATTCTGAAAAATATTATGTAAAATCAGACGTTTTGTCATGTTGAATAAAATTCTAATGCTGTAAACAATATCGATTGTGGACACTCGTTATGAATGTGTAGCATATAAATAAACTGATCGATTAAAATATACAGAAAGAGTTCGAACTAACTAAGAATATCAGTAATAGAAGTGTTAAAAAATACAGCCAGTACTGCGTATTTCACAGAAAAACCTGTTATATATTGTTTTTCGTTTAATAAATCACTAAATTTTAAGTCAACTTGTATAGTAGGAAATTGACGGTATTCTAAACTATGTAAATCAATAATAGTTTGACTAATTCTTTCACAAAACTGATTGTTTTGGTTCTCATTTAAACCAATAAGGAAATCTGATTAGAATAAAACCGATATAACTTAAATGTTATTATTTTTCTTTTTTTTTTTGGTAGAATAATTTTCAGAATTAATATAAAATCAAATTAGTAATGATATATGAAATGAAATATTTACAACGTTTTACTTAAGTAATGTTTGTTATAAAACAACAATTAAGTTTCTATCATTATTTATCTCTGAAAAAAAAAACACTTGCCCGCCCCTATGCCGCGAAAGGCCCCGATTGGTCACAAGTAATACGACAGTCAATCCCGTCGTCTTCTTCCTAAAAAATGTTTTTATCATTATTTATTAGAAAATTTTCTCAGTTTAATTCTATTGGTAGTAGTGTTTTTATAGATATTGATTTTTATACTATTACGTTTTATAAATTTTTTGTTTTAATTAATAGAAGTTCCCATTTGAGATGTTTCAATAAATGTTGAATATTTGAAATATATTTGACCGATATTTTATATAAATCTTATATGTAACCTTTTTTAACCTCCGACTTGTTAACATAAATAAACTATCGACTCAAAAATAAAACAATCTATAGATTTTGATAGCCTTAAAATCATTCAAGGTTTGGTTCAGTTTAGAACATGTTTGTCTTTAAAAAATACCAGTATCCGTTATGTTAAAGTAATCAATTTAATTCAATTCATTTACAAGACTATTGCATAAACATATACAGTGTGGATTTGAAATGACTGAGAATATTTTAGGGGGTGATTAAAAAAAATATAACGAAGTTTGTGTATTGTGTCTGTTAAATACGAAAATAATATTTTTTATTATTTTTTAATCTTCATTTATAAAAAAATATACCCTTCCACCCCTTAAAATATTCTCTGTTAATTCAAGTCCACCTTGTATATAACCGACATTATAAATCAACCAAAATGAAAACAATCCTATAGGTAACAATTTTTTTAGACGTATTTTCAATTTTTGAAAGAACAATCTATATAAATTATGTATTTTGATAGCCCAAACGAGGGGTTACACATAATCTATGTGTTGCAAATACGCCATTGTAACGTAATAATTTATATATGAATTTTGTTTGTCCTCAGGTGCTTTTCTCATCCCCTTCTTGACGATGTTGATATTGGAAGGAATACCACTGTTTCTGATAGAAATGGCCATTGGACAGAAGATGAGACTTGGAGCTCTCGGAGTATGGAATACTATCCATCCTTGGCTCGGAGGCATCGGCATCAGCAGTTGTGTGGTTACTCTGTTCGTGGCTCTTTATTACAACGTCATCATCACTTGGGTTTTCTTCTATCTCTTCAACAGCTTCCAGGTAATCGATTACATATCCCAGATATACCTAGTCGCATCAGTTTGTTTGTTCCCGAGAATTATACGCGCTGTCACTCTCACTCCTTGTTTGCAACCCCCAGGAACTACACTAACATACTCCGTCACTCCCTATTAACCAGATCCATAGTTCTTTTGAATGAATGGAATGCCAGTGGGTTGGAAAATGATATATTTGTCATGCCCTGTGTATTCATGAGAAGTATGAAAGAATTCCTTAACTTTAAGCAATCATGATGTTCTCAGTATTTTTTATAATATGTTGTATTTTTTGTTGTATTTCTTATATATTTCTGTTTCTTAATTTTTCTCACCTTTTTTCTATAATAATGACAAATGTCCATCATTGCCGAACCGCATTGGGTTTTTCCTGTAATGGCAAGGTGATGATAGTTCATATGATGGATATATATATATATATATATATATATATATATATATATATATATATATATACTATATATATATATACCTAGACCTAGGCTAAGATGGGCGGACGAGATTTTATAAGGTAGTTAGGAGTTTAGGAATTAATAACTGGAAGAGCGCGGCCTCCAATAGAAATAAGTGGAAGATGCTGGTGCGGGAAGCCTTTGTTCATCACTGAGTGCTTATATATATATATATATATATATATATATATATATATATATATATATATATATATATATATTTATATATATATATATATATATATATATATATATATATATATATATATATATATATATATATATATATATATATATAAATAAATAAATAAATAAATATCTACTCAAGTGATAGATCATTAATGTGTGTGTATTTAATTCTAGTCTCCATTGCCGTGGTCTTCTTGTCCGATGGTGAATGGTAGTGCAGTAGCTGAGTGTGAAAAGTCATCAGAGACAGCCTACTTCTGGTACCGTACCACCCTGGATGCAGCTCCTTCCATGGAGGACTCTGGAGGACTCAAATGGTGGATCGTGCTCTGCTTGCTTCTCAGTTGGATCATAGTCTTCTTCATTGTGATGAAGGGCATTCAGAGTAGCGGCAAGGTACATATATAGAAGAAATCATTCATTGTTATACATATCATATTCAGGGATCACAATGGATGATTCTTATCGACATTCACAAATGTTTATTGAAACATCAGTCATAGCCATAATAAACTCAGATATGTACATTAAAGATCTCATATATGATTAGTTACATTCCACGAGAACATATTTTCTTCTTCTCATGGAATAGAAGTTCTCTGTGATATTTATTAATTTTAGTGATTAATAGACAAAATCGAGGGTATACTGCTAAACTGCACTAAGTCATATTATAACGATTTTGAGTTATTGATGCATTTTTATTTGTTTTTTATTACTTTATCTACTGCCAAAACGCACTTAGTCGTATCATCAATACTTGAGGAGAAAAATCATTATATTTTTAGTTTCTGGTAGTTAAAATAGGGGTATTTTGTATAATTTTGTTTATTTGGAAAGATAAAAGAAGCCATTGACTTTTATCATATTGTAAATTATTCAAATATATGCCATAAATTTATAGTTCTGTTAAGACTTTTTTTTCACTAATTCGTCATTATCTCAAAGCTATGAAATATGACTTGAAATATGAGTGCAGTTTGGGCCTTTATCTTGGAATTGTCTATTGTGTCTGTTAAATACTTTAGGAATAAAGCCTTTTTTATTAATAATAAAAAAATATTTAATTTTCACATATTTTTTCAATGTAACCCCTAAAATATTTTCAGTTAGTTGTCCACCTTGTATAATAGTCTCTGTGTGTTAGTTAAAAAAAATCCCCCTGATAAATGGAAATTGACATTTTCTTCAATGAATATGGATTATAATTTTTATGATCCTTACTGAAATAATAATAATTAATAGCTTTTGTTTTGTCTTGTAGGTTGTGTATTTCACATCTCTGTTTCCTTATGTAGTGTTGACTATATTTTTCATTCGAGGAATAACACTAAAAGGGTCAAGCGCAGGACTTATTCATATGTACACGCCAAAGGTAAACTGCTTGTATTATTATAATTTGATTTGTAGGTATATATGTTATTTGTGAAAATTATCCGCAGGTGGAGAAGTTATTGAATCCGACTGTTTGGCTGGATGCCGCTACTCAAGTGTTTTATTCTTTTGGTTTGGCATTCGGTTCACTGATTGCCTTTGGATCCTACAATCCTCCAAAGAACAACTGTGTTCGTGATGTTATTTTGGTATCTGTTTGTAATGCTCTCACCGCCATATATGCAAGTGTAGTTATCTTCTCCATCCTCGGCTTCAAGGCGAGCTCTAATGTTGATCGCTGTATTGAACAGTAAGTGTAAGTGTAAATAGTTAATACAAATTGAATGCTAAATCATTGTGTTTTTAGGAATATGGATAGAATGTTCCATCACCAGGTACTTCCTTCAAAAATTGTACCTATTGAAGAATATGAAGCGGCTTTAGCTCAATTATCAAATGAAAATATCACCGCATGGGGTGTGGAAGTATGCAGTCTTGCTCAACAACTCGATCAGGTGATTTAATTTTTAATTAATAACTAAAGGGAAAGCAAATATTTTAGTAAAATTAATATTTCTATTTCAGGCTGCTGAAGGCACCGGTTTAGCATTCATCGTGTTCACACAAGCAATCGTCGAATTACCCGGAGCCCCATTTTGGTCCATAATCTTTTTCTTGATGTTGTTATCACTCGGTTTAGGATCTCAGATTGGTATACTAGAAGGAATGTTATGCACTATTTTTGATATAGACATATTTAAGAGGATTCGAAAACCCTACGTAACCGGTAATTGTTGAATGAAATTATTGTAACGATTCTGTTATTAAAAATATTATTGTATGATGCAGGTGCTGTCTGTTTATTCTGCTTTTTCGTTGGTCTTATATTCACAACCGGTGCTGGAGAATATTGGTTGAAGATGTTTGATTCATTTGCTGGAACTATCGGTTTAGTAGTGGTTGCTCTGATGGAAATGATCGCAGTTATTTACGTATACGGACATGAAAGGTTGTTAATTGATAGATCTTATACAAATATCCATTTACTAATATATTTTTAAATATTTAAAGATTCACCAATGACGTCTTAGAGATGACTGGTTACAAACCTGGAATATACTGGCAAGTGACATGGCGTTACATCGGACCTGCTCTTATGTTCTGTATTCTGGCATCTTCTATTATAAGTATGATTATTAAGAATCCTACTTATCAAGCATGGAATGCAGATCTGGTGAGATATTTAAATATTAATAGTAATTTCAATAATATCACATTTTTGTTTCAATTTTAGGGTGCAATTGTTAACACGGCTTATCCCAATTGGGTTATGGGAATTGCAATAGCAATGATTACAGCAGGCGTTTTACCAATTCCTGCTGTTTTCCTATTGAGAAGAATGCAATGCTTGTCTCTCGATGTCAATATTCACCAAGGAAGTATCAGACGTATTGAAACGACCGTATCAACCAAAGAAATGATGGACGATCAGGATGTGAGTAACCGATATTCATTTTTTTTAAATATAAAATATTTGTAATCAAATATGGATATTGTTTTGTAAAAATGTAATTTAAAATAACTGAATATTGTGTGTTATTTATAATTATGTTATTGTACTACTGATGTGTAAATTATTTTATATTATGTTACTTTATATTTATGTTATAATTTTAAGTTTTATTCATGTTAATTAAAAATATTTGTTCATTTCATTTTATCACATACCATATCATTGAAATGTAACATTATTTAGTTTTTGTTTTTTTCCCTTTTTTTTATAATGTTCGTAATTAAATGTAAATACATATACTTAATGATTGCACGCGGCCCTCGTTCAGGTGATGAGCCCCGATTATTCACCTGGAAATCAGCTTGAACCTACACCGACCCGCTTTACAATAGGAGATTTCGATGTAAGAAAAAATGCTAACAATTTTTTTAAATTTTGAACAAAATACCAACCAATTGGATTATTATTATATTTAAATACATTTTACACACTTTTCATGAATATGTGCTCCCATCATTTTGTTCGAAATTCAATTTTAGGGATCTGGAGAAGGGTCTAAATATGGTGGTGCCCCTCTGCCAGGTCCTGGCGAATGCAAAAGAACTCCTCCACCGGCATCGATAGCGAGGAGCCGCCCCAAGAAATAGATAACTTATTTGTCAAATGTGCTTCTAAACTCCGTGTCTTTGGCGATATCATTTGGTAAAAATATGTATCAACCGTGCATGGATTATTAGAAAACACTGCTGCTCCTGAATATTTCTGTTACTTTAATTTTTTAAATCTTTTTGTAATGTATTATAAGTGTAAATTTAATTAGTTTTAATTTAAATAATATTGTAATGTTATTATTATAAATAAACTGTTTTGTTATTTTTTTATATTATTTATGCTTACATCTTGCATTGTATATATTTGTTGATTATCTTTAAGAATTTAATTATATTTTGCATGAAATTTATTATTGTTTCTTAGAAATCACATGATTTTTTTTATACATTATGATTATATTTCGACTTATAACATTTTTCAAATTGTAGGATGACGATGACTTTTCACCATCAAGTCGTTTGGGTGATTTTGATAATAATTCAAGTAGTGACGAAGATATTCCCCGAAGACCTGGAGGGTTGAGGCCTCCGCCAAACAGCTATGTACCTAGGAAAACCTTCCGAATGGAGGTTGTTGAAGACTACTAATGGCCATATCTATTTTATATTTATGATTTATGTTGATTTTAATAAGCAATTACAATTTTTCTAATACAGTATTTTAATGAGTATTTCGGATCGCATTTTTTTTTCAAACACATATTAATTTGATGTTTTCTGAAAACTGAAAATTTGATGCTTAATGAGTTTTCACAAGAGAAAACTTTAAATGGTCAGAAATAATGTTCCTTGTTACATTATAAAAAATTGTTTCATTTGAAATAGAACAGAATGCACATTACAAATAATTGAAAAACCTGTAAATGTCAAAAAAAATTATAAACTTATGATTGTGTCGTGAGACATCGTTGTTATTTATTCTGAACCCATAGAATTTAAGGCCGCTTGTGTAGAAGAAATTCCATAGGTTTAGTCTGATTATTTCATAGAAATTCTAATTGATAAGTTACAGATTTAAACAATAAGGCTTGTGTGCTCAATGTATAAGATGTTCTTGAATCTTAATACAAAAATTTTGTATTATACATTGACTAATAAACTTATTTTTAATTTAATTTCCACCGTAAGAAGCATCTTAGTCATTTCAAAGCTTTGCAAGATGTGAACGCTTTCAATTTACACATATTTATGTGAAATTCCTGTATTCGTTTATTTTACAATATATTGTCTATATGCCAATGTTGTAATTGCCAACAGGGTTTTTTTTACAGATTATTTTTATACTATATATATAGATTTAATTTATTAACCAAAAAAATATAGACTTTTGTTTTAGTCAATTTGGAAATGATTTGGCAGTTTTAAAACAATGTATGAAGTTTTCGAAACTAAGAGGTTAAAAATTTTAAAGTTTCTGTTTTACTATGGCTTTGATTTTGTAATAATTAACTCAGTGAAGACTTTTGCCTAAAATATAGTTTTTTTTTGTCCGAATAATTAATGAAATGTTATAAAAAATATGTATTTTAAACAAATATAATTGTTATTGCAAAAAATATCTACCATAAGTCAGTCCTGAAGAAAGGCTGTGTGGTTTTGGATAGGGTTTCAATTGTGATTTGGAAAAATGTACAGTATTTTCTGTAGATAGTAGCAACAAATATGCGTTGAACGCAATTCAAAGTTATATCCCAAAAAATTGATTCCGTATTCCAGAGAATATTTTATGTGATTCAAGATTTGAAAAATCAATGTTTTTCTTTTAAATGTTGCAGGTTTGACCAGTATTATTAAAATTAACACACTAACAAATTGTTTATATATAATATCGAGTAATTGAAGTTATTTAGGCAGTATGTTTTGTTTTCTTTATTGTGATAGTCGTCGCTGTTTGTTTGATTTTTTTTCAATGAATAATTTTAGTTTTTTTTTTACACACATAACCAACCAATAACACAATAAGGAATGTAATGTGTTCGACAATGCTTAATCTTGATTTACAAAAGAAATATTTCATTATATATATTTTATATTCAGTGATTGTCATTGAAGTGATATTATATAAAAAAATGTAAGTTATATAAAATATATACAAATATGTAGTAATTGTTGTTGAAATGAAAAAAAAAAGATGAATGTAAAGTTGAATCAATGGAACAACAGGAGACGGTGTAGATTGATTCTAAACTTGTCACAATTAGTTGTTGAACCTTGCTAATTTCTCAAAAAGATTATAAAACAATTTTTTTTTTGTATTTTGTGTATTGAATTAATTTAATATTCTTTCCACTTAGACTCATTAACAACATATCATTTATATTTGAAAAAAAAAACAAAATATGAAATTGTATTTCTTGTCAATTTAAACATATAATTTTTAGATCTGTTTTTAAAATATCTGAGAAACGAGCAAAGTTGTTGTTATGTATTTTTAGGAATCGTAAGGAGACTAGCTTATAATGTTCCAAGAGTTAGACGCTAACTGCAGATGGAGTAGACTGTGCGCATGAGCCTGTTTGTAAAAAAACAATACGATCATGATATTCGGATAAACTGTGCCACATAACTGTAAATTGAATTCAATTGTGTAATATTGTACAATCTTTGTATCTATATAAAATATTGAGAACTGGAACTTGACTATAATAAAATATGACATTCCTCTTATTTCATTGTGCAACATGTAAACTTGCATGTTATGTTTTTGTATTAAGAGTTCTGCACATTTGATTGTATTGCAATACAAATTTGATTGACGCTAGTCCAAATTATAAAAGTTGGATGATGATTTTGAAATAGGGAATATGTAGGAATCCTCTAGTTTTGTTTTTTTCATTTAACCTCACATCGGCGAAGGTAGCTAGATTTTTCTTTCTTGTGTTTATTAGCATGTCACATTAAAATTCAATTGATCGCACTTTTCAATGCACACATACTTTAGTATGGATATATTTAAAATTAAAGGATAAATAAACGACCCTGGTGATAATAATATTGTAGAATTTGGCAACGTCGAGCCATCGGGAAGCCTTAGAGCACTGTTCAGAAAACAAGGCCTTTAAATCGAAAACATTAGAAGTTAATTAAATATATCTTCGGGAACCACTTAAGAATATAGACAGTGTGTACGTGAACAAATAACATTATTTTATATTTTTACAGATATTCAAATAAATACAAATTTAGTACAGTTGCGTAAAATAGTCAGTATTTTCTTCCATTTTTTATAACGTAGAAATAAACAAATAGAATGTCAACCTATAAACATTTCTCACTAGTTCTGTGTGGTTCCCAATTGTGGTAAATGCGATCAAAACCCTTGATCAAACACTTTCTTTGACAATAATTTGGATCGTCTAGGTGTGTCGATTTAATCATAATTAAGATTCCCAGTATGTATGTATTTATTAAATTTCTCGATTTACCTATATTTAGCTCAACAAACATGAAACGATTCATTTGAACTATAATATTATTTATACGGCATGTTTTCCGAATTTCATTTGTAAATTTACAGGAATAATAAAATTGAAAATGTAAAACTTACCCTGTAATGGAATTTATCAGAAACGTCACGCAATACTCTTTTATTATGTTTAAGGTTAAACATTCTAGTGTTAATTTTGTATGCAATAATAATAGATTTAATATCTGTACTGGTACCATGTGTGTGTGTTATATTCATAAATTGAATATTGTAATACATTTCAATATTAAATAATTATAATGCATTTGTCGAAAATTATGTTTATTATTTTTTTTCAACAGTACATAATAAATATTGTGTCAAGTAACACTGGATTTGTAATAAAGCAATTCACGATTCAAACAAACATATTGACAGGAATGTGTATCAGTATGAGAGTAAATTTAAATAAAAAATGTCAAATTAACGGCAAATGCACTTAATGTTGTACGAGAGTAACAAGCTACAAAATTAACATGATTAATAAATGTAGTCACTATTATTATAATGTAACGAAACCAAAATAAACGAATTGAAAAAATATACACTGTGTTTTATTTGAGACTAGGCCGCCACCATGAGGCTTCTTACACGCTTGTCAAATATCCTGTAAAAATCAAATTAAATTATTCTCTATGCCGATAATTATAATTTATTAGTAAATTTCTGCCTACGGAGATGTGATCGGCTCTCCCGGTCTATAAAATGGACTACAAATGGCATCCGCATACAGGCTGTGCAATTTCCTTAGTAATAATCTTACTTCTGTATCTTTAGTTCCTCCTCCTGCTTCACTGACGACCGCAAATAATTTGACTTTGGTATTTGTCACATATCCGTAACTAAAAATAAACAATTAGTTATTAAGCTTGTGGCTGGCGATCATATCAATAAAATAATAGCTCTTACATATTATGAGTTTCAGTTGAGTAAAGCAATCCTAAATAAAGATCTCTTAAATCTGGAGCACCCGGTCTTCCGGCAGTGAGTCTCTCTTCGGCAACATCCAAAGCCGTGTGGACTCTCCATTGCATTTCGGTTTCAGATTCAGTACATGCTATATACACCGGCCAGTTCTGAAAAAGGTGGATGAATATCTTTATAATAATTGGAAAGAATATGTACCTACATATTAATTTCTCTCTCTTGTTTATCTAAAATTAGCCAAATTTTTTAACAATTTGGATGCACATTACATTTTATTTACGCTTTTAAGTTTTAAAACGATAATTTACAACTGCTTTGCTTAACATTTGTTGGGATACTGAGATTGGGATTACTTATATTATAAGTAATTCTAATTTTTAGGGTTATATGAATACAAATTTAAATAGATTTTGTAATATTCTTATATCTATATTAAAGATTGACTTGAAGTAGTATTTAAGATCTTTCTGAAGATTAAAAATATAGTAAAATGCCTGACTTCTTTGCCAACAACAGCTAAACAGACCGCCATCACAACAATGTTCCGTCACAGTGACAGTTGTCAATATTACACGAAATACGTCTTCTTCCTTATTGCCTCAGATATTCTATTTAAACACAGGTATTTTTATTAAAATATTATAGTTTATTGATTGTATATTGTACATTAATTATATGTAATCAAATTTAAGCTTCCAATCAATATATTTCATATTCATGACATGCGTATTGCTTTTTCATGTAATTTGACCACACTTCAGAAAGCTTTGTAACAGATGTATAGGAAAATAAGCCAACTACAGATCAAGGCTTAAGCAAAGCAGACATCAGGAATTTATTGTATGTAAAATAAATAACCCTGACTGATGAATTTATTCCAAACATTTTTTTGTGTTTTAAATGTCTCATTAATTTCAGTAATCTATAAATTAGTGTTCATTTCACCTAGAGTTATTTTTATAACATAATTTATAGTGAATGATGATAATTTTATTTATTTTTAGCGTTGGAAAATGGAAGAAAGAGGCCCTGTAATGAGATCTTTAGATTGTCGAAATAGATCATATGTTCGCTTCACGAATCACAGCAGATCATCGGTGGATATAATTTGGCTAAATTACCAAGGAGATCCGGTGGTCTATGTAACGCTTCTGCCATATCAATTTACAGATATTAATACGTTTACTACACATCCCTGGATATTCAAAGATCATGTTACTAGCGAAAGATTTGTTGTAAATAATAAGTTGGTGTTTTGGGGTCAGGAGCTTCCGGCTCGTCCGCCTCATCCTGCTTTAATGAGGGCTATTGCGGGACAAGCTGTTATTAGAACAAATCAGAAAATAACAGCACCATTGAGAGATTTGAAACTAAGCTGCATACTATATCTTTCCAAAATGATTCCAAACGAGGAGTGCATAAATT
Organism: Agraylea sexmaculata; assembly: GCA_022606485.1. Lineage (NCBI taxonomy): Eukaryota > Metazoa > Arthropoda > Insecta > Trichoptera > Hydroptilidae > Agraylea > Agraylea sexmaculata. Next base: position 56,133 of record JAGTTH010000640.1, read on the forward strand.
CTCTAGAGCTTCCATGCAGTCTCCGAGAAGAATTGCGTGAAACTAAGAAATTGTACAAATCCATTGCTCCGCCAACTCGGGATCCGAATATATGATGAATAGGGAACCACTGGATAGTCATGTTTTTCTTCCTGTTGATCAGCGCAAGAATCGTATTCTTTGCTGTAACACAATAGTAAAAGTAACATTCATCAAACGATAAAACGAATTTCAATTTAATTTCTTATACAATTAACTATATTGTTAAATCTGTGATAATTTGCCATATATTATAATATATTGATAAACGTACTACAATGTTTTTTTTTGTTGTAAAGTGTGAAAAATCTCTATGTGACAAATTATGTATTTTTATGACTACAAACGATGAAAATATCCAGATTATTTTGTAAATAAATGTGCTTAACGTGGTTTGGATGATGTTAAAATATGTACGCCCTGTTTTATCATTATGTTAATGAACTGAGCTTTATTTTTATACTTCAATGGCTTTATTCTTATTATGAATGTGATGAGGTTTTGTTGAAATATGTATTCCATTTTGAAATTATATAAAATATATTGTGTGTGTAATCTTTGTATAAATGTACATAAATCGGATTATGTAGTGTTGAACATCACATAGTGATTTAAAAAATAATTATATATGAACTAAATTATCGGTGTTTCTTGTGTACAATTACCAGAGTCCGCCAAAATTGTGGCACTTGTTTTTATGAAATGTGGCTCTAAAAAGGTGCCAAAAATTAGCATTATTTTGTGGTACTTATAATATTGTTACCCTAAAAATTATTTTACTTATTCAAACTATAATATTTATCTCTTTGTTTAAGAAATGACATTTTATAATTAGCTTAATGATGTATATACTTAAATTTAAAAATAAAAGAGCACCTATGTTATGAAATTAAAATTTTTACTAGAAAAAAATTAAAGGGTATCTAAAATTTATAGGGAAAGTAAGGTATTGCAAAAATACTTTAAATGTTATCCTTCACTTAATTTCATATTTTTGGTCACTCATTGTAGAGATTTTTTTGCAAATAATAATTAATAAAAAACCAAAATCCTACATCCCTATAAATATTTATTACTGACTGAAAGTTCATCTTGTATAATATACTCTTTCATTCATTAAAAAATTGAAGATATTTACTAAGATACTATAATAAGTACTTCTTGTAATGGCTAAGAATTAAAAAAAAACTTATCGCTTTTGAAGACAACTATAATTTAGGAATCGAGTCCAAATCTATTTGAAAAGTGCTTAAATGTGGCATATTTTTCCAAAAGCGACTAAAAGTAGCATTGTAAGCAGACTTAGTCCAATTGGGTGTAATGAAGTGCTTTGACTTATTTGAACGATTTCCTGTAATATTTGATTATTGTATTATTTTATTTCAACTTTCTGATATTTACACAAAACATTATATGATACAATACATCTACAGTTTTATGGGACAAACTATAAAGTTGAATGCAGATTTTATTCTATTTATATTATTATGTTATAAGATTGTTCTGTTAATATCGGAAAATTCAAAAATAAAAAGACATTTTACCGAATAATAAAGGAATATAATAAAAATGTAAGCCGTACAGTGTTCTACGATTGTGATTCTGATAATTACTGTCGAAAGTTGCATTTCTTTTTGTATAATATCTATGTATTTAATTATGTTGGCCAAAAAAAAAAGACTTTTAAATTTTCAATTCTGTAGAATGTATAAAGGAACTGAATATTAAATAAACTTAATGTCAAACGAAGCACAATGCTTTTATTTTCGCCGAACGCAGTTTTGTTTTGAAAATTGGGTTATTTTTGAATCCCTCCATTTTCGAGAGTTCGCCATGCGCATGCGTGCAAAATTAAAGTGTTTCATCCAAAACAGCGTTTGTCTTTTTCCCACTCGAGCGTTTCGTATGCGGTTGGAAGAGATGAAGTAGCCACAGCTGACTACCATTCCTCAATCAATAGTCTGGAGAGCAGACGGGGTCCAGATATTTCACCCGGATAGAGTATTCAGTCTACAGCTGAGGAGTGCAATGCTCTAAACAATAACAATATCACAATGATCCCGTCTGCAAAGGTAATGACCATTTAACTACCCGATAACAATTGAAAATAACCGTAGTTTTGTGATATTGTACAAGCGCGGAAATACAAAGGAAACGGTCCAGACAAAGCTTCCTTGTTTACGCGCCGCGCCGATCTCATATATTATATTAAATAATCACATTTCAGGTGTGCCAGGATGGCCTGGAGGGCCTCGACAGGGGATCATGACATTAAAATAGTCGGTATTTTGAAATTGTTCGGACAAACAATCATCAGCCGTGAATCATTGTAAGTAAAGTATGAATTCCTACACATAAAAGGCCATAGTGTATGCATATGTCGGCTGTATTGTGAGCTTCCTTATTGGGCGTTACAGTATGAACCAAGTCTCTTTTAATTGCTACATATAAAAGGCCATAGTGTATGTATACGTTTTACTGTGAGGCTGTATTATTGGTCGTTAAAGTATAAACCAAATCACTTTAAATTGCTACATATAAAAGGCCAGAGTGTATGTATATATTTTACTGTGTGGTTGTATTATTGGGCGTTAAAGTATGAACCAAATCACTTTAAATTGCTACATATAAAAGGCCAGAGTGTATGTATATATTTTACTGTGTGTTTGTATTATTGGGCGTTAAAGTGTGAACCAAATCACTTTAAATTGCTACATATAAAAGGCCAGAGTGTATGTATATATTTTACTGTGTGGTTGTATTATTGGGCGTTAAAGTGTGAACCAAATCACTTTAAATTGCTACATATAAAAGGCCAGAGTGTATGTTTAAATTTTACTGTGTGTTACTTGTTAATTATTTTTAATTTCAGAAGTAATTTTTCCGCTGTGCGTGAAATCAAATAGACTTATAATTGCACAAGTTATATAATTAATTGATAAGACTGGAAAAAAGGGATGCTGAATTAGTTGGAATCAAATAAGTCGCGGTCATGGGGAGCACGTCTTCGAAATTCAAAAAGTGCATTCAAAATGGCGACGAATATGCCGCCATTCAGTTGTATCAGAGTTCTCCAGACCTTAAGAGGACCTTCGATCCGAATAGCAGCTATGGGGAAAGCAGAAACCACAATACTGCCATGCATTTTGCTGCCAGACACGGTAAATTCTCCAAAATTGAAGTGGTAATTATCGTGGTTTGTTAATAATACTATGTTTTGATCGTTGTAGGCATGAAACACTTGTTGCGCTCATTTCTAAATGACTTGGGAGGAGATCCTAACAAGAAGAATTCTTTTGATGAAACTGTTTTACATAGTGCTTGTAGTGTAGGCCCATTGTTTCCACCTCCGCCAAATCATTTGGCTATCAGCTGTGTCCAATTAAGTGGTATGTTCATATTGTGTATTAAAATAAAAATCCGATTGCGTAGAATTCAGGTTTACTGATTTCCTGCATTGGAAGGTGAATATTGAGACGAATAATCAGTCGAGAAGAACCGCCCGATCAGTGAACTGTGTAACTGTAATAGTTAAATAGATCACCGACAGATTAACTTCAAATTAAAATAACAATGACCAATGATAGCTCCACGAGCGAAATAAATCGCCAATCATTTAGTCTAGTTTTTTTTAGGAAATGAGTTTTATAATATAGTTTCTAAAAATTTATATTATTATTGTTTATCCAGCGGTTTAATATTTGTATTTAAAAAAAACCTAGAAACGAAGATAGATTAGGTAATCGATAATAAAGCTAGTGACGATTTTGTAAATAATGCTTAAATTTGCACTGAAATATCAATTATTAGAAATATATTGCATTTCCAACAATGAAAAATATTTGACTAACAATGTATGCTGCAAAAATTCTTATCCCAAATTACGTTTTATTTCGAGAATATATTGATTATGCTTTACCATTATTTAATATGGGTAGGAAAATTTAAAAAATATATTCAACGTGTCTTTAATTACTCTTCAAAAATTTTCATGTAACGGGCCAAATTATTAAAAAAAAATTATTACAGATCAACGAACTACACAAATTAAATCGTGCTAGATGGTGTGTGTAAGTGAAGACTATTCGTATACACACGACTCACTGACACACTCGTTTATTGAATACGGACCTACATATTTTATAGGCTTTCACATTGTGTCAACACGACCATAAAAAATAATGTAAAACAGGCTGAATTGTTTTATTCATATGTTGTCAGAGTGTTGCCATACGTTACTAACATCATATTCTCACTCATTAATCACAACCGAAGATTCTCACAAACTGTCATAATAAATTAATTGAGCATTAAAATATATGAAGTTTAATCAAATACTAATTTTATATAAGACAAATGTAAAATAAATGGGGCAAAAAGCTTGGGATTGTATTGACCATAAGTTTTTACAGGTGGTGGAAGCAGTTCGACAGCAGCCTGTAATCCTCTAGTAGAGCCTCCTGAAAATATAGTTCATCCCCTTGTATTAACTGCAAGTGCCCAAGAAAGAAGAGCGGCCTGTGTATCCTTATTACTCCAATGGAGAGGCGCTTCTTTAACTACTATAAATCACAGAGATAGGATTGAGATCAATGCTTTAGATCGGGTAAGACATCTCTTGTTTAAAACTCTTGTCTAGTGTCTCATTTTTGCGATTGTTTATTAGGAAAGCAACAGCGCTCTTCATTTAGCAGCAGGAGCGGGGATGATGACTAGTTGCCGGTTATTATTATCAGCTGGAGCTCACACTTTAGTTAAAGACAGTCTAGGAAGAACTCCAGCTCAATGCGCTGTTGCTGGTGGTCATACAAGATTGGCAGCTCTACTGGAAAAAGCTGCAATATTGGTAAGCAAATATGTATAAGCTGTACCCCACAAAATTTCTCCTGAGCGCTCTTGCATACAATTTGTTGGAGCTCCGGAGGGACATGTTCCTACTGAATCTTCTATTTTTGGATCCTTTATTCCAGTGATATTGGAACATATAAGACTGTAATTTCAAAAATTATATGCATGGTCGCCTTGTTTAGTGAATAATAAAAACAGAAATTCAGTCCACTAACCCGGGGTGTTTTTTTTAATGAATGGGCTGTCAAAGAGACTGATAATGACATACTCTATCTGTCTCTTCCATTGTTTCTACAGAGTTCCTGTGTACCCGTGCAACTTAATGTTCTTTTAATATTCATTTTATTGTTTCTCTTTTTACATAGATTATTGCCTATTTGTCAGCTGTCTTTTTCTTTCTGGGTAAAAAGCCTACCGATGTTGTTAATTTTCTTTTGTTTTTCTTGTATTGATGATGACTGCGGTATAATCATGGCACTTTGAAATAGCATCCTGTAATGCTAAATATTGTAGTGTAGTGTAGTAATATAGTAGTATAAATGATATTGTAGTCGCAGGAAGAAGTAGATTTGCGCAGTCCAAGATGGAGTTGGACTAGCAAAGAAGTCGCCGAAGCCAAAGAAGATGAATTGGATCATTTGGTCGGTGAAGATACCCATGAAGGTCTACGGCCCCAAGAACTACGAGAGGCTAAAGACAGATTACTTGTTGACACATGCGACATGCTAAGAGTGTCTCTTTTTACTGCCGAGGCATTGCTTAGAGAAAATGGTAAATGCTTTGTTTTGCAATGCAACTATGAAATTATTTAGTTATTATTATTTTTTAGAATGGTGCAAGGAGGTGTTGGTGGAGAAATGGACAAAAGATCCGACAGCTTGTTGTCAGGCTGCCGGTGTCTCTTTGCCAGGAGGCTCTTTGGATAGTGAGCATCCTGAAGATAATTTAAACGGAGACGAAGCCAATACAATAATTGAGGTACAATTATTTAAAAATATACCCAACTTAAAGGGAGATTTGACTAAATTTTATTTATTTGAAGTGTGGGATTTGTTGCGAAGAGGTGACTATGGCTGAAGCCAGAGGTGCTGCTTGTGGTCATATATTTTGTATGGATTGTTGGAAGAAATATCTCGAAGGAAGAGTTAGAGAAGGTGATGCTAGGCCAACTTGTCCAGCACCTCGATGCAGAAGGATTGCTCCTCCTGTACTTTTACAACAATCTCTCTCACCTGAGACCCAAAGAAAGTATTTGCTTTTCGATATCAAGGCTTTTGTCGAGAGTTCTCGTAACATGAAATGGTGTCCAGTGGCTAATTGTGGAAGAGCTGTGCGTTTGCTGGCTGCTGAGCTTATGGTAAATTAATAATACTGTCTAAAATTTATGTTGTGACATAATGGAACCTCCATCTTGGTATGAGTCCTGTTTGGACGCGAAATATTTTACTTGGCCATTCATATAGGATATTAAAATATACTTGTATGAATAAACCCATGTATTTTCCGTCTATTTCTTATGAGGCAAATATGTTTTATATAAAACATGTCTTTAATTAAACTTCAAATAATTTATAGCTTTACATGTAACGCCAACATGACCACAAAAACGGGCCAAATTATGTTGTCTTATAAAAAACAGTTAATTAATAATAAAATAGTTATTATTATGATGTTAGTGTCCTATGGTAATACTCTTCGCTTAATTTTTGTGATTCGTTGACTGTAATAAATTATTTATTTATTTAGTGGTCGTGTTGGCATTATACCTTAGCCATTGAAATATTTAAAGATCAATTAAAGACATGTTGTATAGAAAGAAGGCCAATGAGCTGGAACGGATTAAGGATGTATATTGATGTTCTACTGCTCCTTATTTAGTAAAAACCTCCGATTTACATTTTCCACTGGTTTCCTTTGTTATCACGAGTATCAGTCGAGTGGTACTTTTTATCCTCATTTATTTCTAAATTTAGAATCCTTTCTCACATTCTCTCGTTTGTTTATTTTATTCTAATGGCACAATACATGTTTTAGGTTCCTTCAGTTGTGGTGGTCGGTGAAGTAAAATATTTTTATCCAGGATGGTATCCTATGATTTCAAGAGGGGTTAACTGTGGTGATTTTCATCTCTTCTGTTGGGAGTGCAATGGTAATAATTATAATAGCGGTTTGAGCAAAAGTCCCGTTACTATTTTGATTGCCCGCCATCTTGGTTATGTGACATTTAGATCAGTTTTGCTTTGAGCATTGTCTTGTGTAGACGCCCCCAATTATGAGTTATAAATATTTCTTGTAGGTGATGCCCATCCTCCTATAGGGTGTGCAGATTGGAATCGATGGTTATCCCGAACTGGTGCTGCCCCATCAGCCCCATTATCAGCAGCTGTTGTTGGCGCTGAAAGTGCAGCTTCCAGTTTATGGCTATTGGCTCATTGTAAACCATGTCCGTCGTGTTCGTGCCCCATTCAGAAAAATGATGGATGCAATCACATGAAGTGTACAAAAGTGCGTTTCGATATGCCTTGCGTTTGATTATGATTCATAAAAATAATGTATTTTTAGTGCAAATTCGATTTTTGTTGGGTTTGTTTGGAGAGTTGGAAACGCCATGGTTCTACAACTGGTGGTTATTTTCGTTGCACTAGAGAAGATGCCGCAGCTAAAGCGAACCAAACTCAAAGAGCTGATATCTCTAAAGCCAAAGTATGGACATATTTTAAAACATATCATCAAAGACTTTTTATTATATCATATTTTCAGGCTCAAAACGTCGAAGCACAAGAGCAATGGAGGTTTGCAATGGCTTGTGCGAGATATCGTAGGCACGAACAACTCTGGGCTACAGAAAAGCCTATTCTTATATCAATGCCAACCAAGGCTAAAACTTTAGATTCATCTGGTATGTAAATAATTTAATAATGTAAAAGTAGCATCTCACTCCTTGTTGGATTATCTCCATAAATCTTTAATTGTGTAAGATAATATCAGATACATTTATCATGTTTGTAGAGCTTGTGCCACGTCAGTAA
>JAGTTH010000644.1:0-101955 GCA_022606485.1 Agraylea sexmaculata
ATTTATATTCACTTATATAAAACTAAGGATTTGTGTATCTGGTTGGAGGTTTATTAAAAACAATAATAAAATTAAGTTGTAATAATCTCTTTGCAAATTGAATATATAGATATGAATACATTTAATGTATACAACTTTTATATTTGTCAACATACACCATTTTATATATACATGAATTACCTATTCTCAAACAAATTATATATATATATACAAACTTTTGGTTAATTTTTTTACACGAAACGGCTTTAATAAGCAGATTTGAAAGTTTACTCATGCGTAGAACGAAAATATTTGATTTTGAAATCATTAAATTTAACACCTAATACGTATTTGATACATTTTTTATAAATATATTCAGGAAAAAATTAATAAATGTTTGTGTGTGTAATATTTGTGGCTAATATTTACAATATTTGGCACCATCACCTAATTTATTTACTTCCCTAGTCGTTGCCATTTAAAACGATTATTATTATAATAATATTAGCACTAAATCAAAAAGCATTAAAATGTGTTTTATTTACGAGTGTTGTGTGTGAAAATATATTTTCGTGTATTTCAGAATTCATTACCGCTCAATAAAGCGTTGCTTAAAAAATCAAGCATTTCTTTAAACTTACCACATAAGATACCAAATAACTTCATATTGTATTATTTTGTATACTTCAAGATATGCTTGATTGAAAAGTAAAACAGATATGTCGCCGTACGTGAATTGGTGATCGAAACACAGATATGTCAGATAATTTTACATATTATTATATATATTTTTTTAAATAATGCTCTCAGTCGAAAAGTTCTCACATTTTTTGTATGATTTTAGAACCCGGCTTGTTCAGATGTGAATTTTGATATGTAAAACAACAATTAGTATAATGAATGATGAAGTACTCCATCTCACAGACACTCGGGTACCACCTGTAAGGAAAATACAAACATATTAATAAAGTATTCCTAGCTGATTTTTATCTGACTCCTTTATTAATTAGAACCAGCGTATTTAAGTTTGATAAGTTTACTCATCGTTATTGGTTAATTTCCCCTTGACTGGCACGCGAGACTCATATTCTTGGAAAAATGCCCGTTTTATGATACGGCAGTAAGTTAGATATTTGGAGTATTTTTTTTTAATACCCATTAAGCTATAAAATTCACCACAACAATGTCGTCGATATACTGAAAAAATAATTTTAAAAAATGTGTCGAATGCAGTTTATTCTGATTTCCTGGTTATAAAAAATATTATACAAAGGCTACAATTTAAAAATACATTTTGTGTATTTGCCGTAACATTATAAAAACATAATATACATATGTATATATACATCCACCTTTTAATTGATACTTGAAATGTTTACATTTAATTAAAATAAAAAAAAAACACTAAACACTTTATAATCTAAACTGCCACACTAAAAATATATTGCAAAAAATACCTTACCTCTCCCATAAATTTTTTATTAATTATTTTATTAATAAATAAACATAAATCAACTGATGATGACACTCAATTGTGTACAAATTAAAATAAAGGTGTATTATTATCATTATTCAATTCGTTAGTATTTGGAAGCAAGACTTGGATTTTATTTCTTAATATACACCACAGGGGATTTTTAACTTAACAAGTTAATTAATTGTCTATCGGTGATCATAAATATTATAAGTTACACAGAACACTGATAGAGAGGCTCTACCCAATTTAATAATCGCCTCAGTATTTACCTGAAAATTCAGGAAATCTGAGTAAAACCTGGATCTAGAACATCGACCGGGATTTTATATCTCCCCGGTCGCAATAACCGACCAAATAAATTATTATTTTTTAATTGAGCGGGATATGTATTGGTAGCTATGCGCATTGAGCAATCAGCTTATATACATATTTAAAGATGGCAATAATATTTGTAAAGACGTCAAAACCATGGCAGGCACAGATGAGGCAAGGCATAACAGGTAGGCACCAAAGGTTTCGTGTGTCATCCGCTTGAGGCGCTGCTTCTACCGCCTCGCTTATTCAAATTCTCGAATGTAGGCGCAATATTCGATGGCGTTTCAATATATATAAGTTCATTGTATTGAGCTATTAGGCTGTTTGGGTTGGGTTAGGTTAGGTTAGGTTCAATTATTCAACGTCAGATTGTTTTATTTGTCAAGATTCATGAGATGTGGTCCAAAGTCGTTACCGTAGAACATATCATACATTCTAACTGAGACAATTAAAATAATGAATACTTTGCTTACATAGTTTTTAATATTAGAATGATTTTGTTTATATAATAGTAGTGGTGTAGTCGGTTTAGCTTGATGAGATGAAAGTATGTTTGGGGAGAGTTAGTGTTGGTTGGTTAGTGATATAGATGTGTACCTGAGGTTTCATTATGCTGAAACATGAGGTCGGTGTTGTAGTGTGGAGACCTGGGGTTGTCTTGTGATGATGGGGGCAAGGTGACCGCATATCCCCCATTCTCAGAAACAGGCCCGGCCATGGCAACTTCAGTGTCCCTGTTGGCGGCCGACAATGATCTAGTCGCATTTCGCCTGCCTGCAATGTCACAATGCACACAATCATCTCAACTCTTCATCAATATCACTATATCAAATATTGACTAATGGATCACCTTACATTTTAGTAGATATATATACAGTTAACGGAACACCCCTATCATAAATGAACATACAAATATATAAGACCAATAATATCCAATCCACTTAAAACTATGCTTATCCCAAGCATCCGTTCGCTAGTATTCTTCTCACAATTGACAGCAGCATAAATTGTATAATGAACCACATTTAATATGCAGTATTCCCACAAATTTTCATGCAATTTTCAGGATGTCCGTAACTGTATTTATAAAAACATACAAATTGTTTATTGTTGCGGGTGCGACATATAATGAAAAGCCAAGATCATTGCGAACAGTGTGCATGCGGAACGTATACGAGGGTGTTTGGTTCGAATATTTATATATATGAAAAATAAGGCCTTGGGTACAATATAATAAGTGTTTCTTTCACGAGAGTCCAGTTTATAATCTGCTTGGAAGATATGATACGTCATGCTTTTGCTATTAAATAATACTACGAAACATGCGATACCTTGGGAAACATGCATGCAAGAAAGCAAATACCCTAATAATGCCTTTATGTGGAAGTAGCAATTATGGAGCCTCATTTCAGTGTAAACATGCGGTAAGTAAGATAAATAAAATAACAATGTTGTAGGCAAAATATACGATAGTGACCTTTCTCCTGGAAACCCAACACTAAAATAAAGAGAGAATCTCAAACTAATAACTACAATACTATGTGTTAAAATGCTAACAAGCAAAAATATTATTTGTCATATTAATTTTTTGCCCTATATATTATTTAATAAATAAAAAAATCGTATGCAATCTTAAAATATGAATGTTTATATTAGGTAAAGATAAAATAATTATATTCTGTTGATACAAGCTTCTAAGATTAATTGCGATTTCAATCATGTTAAATTAAATATGAAAAAATATTAAATATTTCTTTTAAATTATTATTGGTAGATTATCAACGACTACATAAATTACTTGAGATGTACGTAATTTATTAACAGCTGGATTAAAACACTTATCATAACCATATAATGTTTCTGTATGGAAAGAAATGTTAAGTAATCCCAATGCATAGATTTGATTTTGTTGTAAAATATTCATTGGGGTGGGAATATTTTATTAATTTAGTAATAAATGCGATAGTATTTCGCAGGTGCAGTTGTTTTATCGCATGTCTGCACAGGTGCGCTGAACTATTGGACACTACGGTGCACTTATTTATCATCGAATATTTTATAAAAAAAGCTATTTCGATAATTTATTCGTTCTATGTCCACACATGTTGTCAAAAAAAGATTGCTAAAAATTTTCGTGCGAAATAATATTTTGAATATGCCGTATTATTTATCTTCTATACGAATATGTACAGGTGTGACATTTTTGGCTATTTGTAATTTAATGACCCATACACTTATTTATTTTACTTTTATTTCAATATTTTTGGGTCTATATTCACAAAACAGTTTGACTCCGGTATATTTGAATTAAATTGACATATCATTGAAATTAAATAGTTCTTAATTTGTGAATATGAGTAAGCTTTCATCAATATCTTAACTTTGAATAGTTCACAATTACTACAGATAACGATGTATTAATAATGGACTGATTTAATGAAGATTTTCTTGAAGCTTATTTGAGTCAGAGAGCATATAAAATCATTTACAGAGAATCGATGAATGTTAAATCCATAGATATCGTATAGCATATAAATAATTCGTGTAGTTTTGTTTATCCCGTGTATCGTTGCACTCTTCTCTCCTATTCGATAAAGGCATAAGTGTGTCTCCCTCACTCATCACATTTCTAGTGATCCCTGATAATGGTTGTGACAATATTTTGGCGATTAAAACGCAATAATATTTTAAACATTCTAAAGAAGTAGTCTTTGGTAAAAACTGAGCCTAGATATATTTGAGTGTATGTTTGAGTCCATATGACATGTAGTAACAATTCATTTACCCATTTTACTGTGAAATATAACTGGAAGATGTTTACAGTATGTTTTGCCAGGTAACTGATGTACTTGAACTAACCACGCACACTCATGCGATACGAAATCCCCTCAAATGTGATATCGATATATTATTATGACTGATAAATAATGCAATGAAATTTTGAGTCAAAATACTATATCGACATCATATTTGATATACTTATGAATATTGATTTAGAGTACAAGTATGGCATGCGTGGTAATAAATACATGTATTCTAACACATTTTAATACAATTATTAATTGTATTTTGAATTTAGTAGAAAGCTTCCGAAAGAAAGGTAAGTATTAGTAGTTCATATAATAAATTAGTTATATATAAAATATAATATTTTATTGCAACTTGTGTTAATATATTTTGAGGGGAACATATTTTGACATTTATAATATTCATTGTTCAGAATGTTTAATATAAAAGTGTTCTGTAAAGCAGCAATATACGCGGTACACGCGTGCGTTAAGCAGGTCGTCCATCTTGGCCTTTAGACATTAATGAAACACTCCGATGGTTTGCTATTCGAATTTATCGTTGTAAGGAAACGAAGAACAACGAGCTATTCCAATTGCATACGATTCCAAATCGTCCATTATTCCAGCATTGAGCTGACGTCTTCTGGCTGGATTGGGATTCATTAGTAAACGAGGACACGTTTATTTTTAATTAACGCTGCCCATTTTTATCGTTTACATTTGCAAATTTAATTAAAGTAATAGTGTTGTGAAATTTGTCAACCTATCCGCTGCGGTTATAAAGTTTGTGACTTGTCGGGCTTAATGTTGCAATTCCTAAATGGTATTGGATTTAAATTTATTACGGTGTGCCATTTTAGGACGATTTTAAACCCTAGTTGGATTCAAATGCAACTCACGTCACAAAACTGGAAGGATGTCAACAAAAAGTCTCACGGATACGAAACCTTTTGAAAGTGTCCATCATTTGGATTTAACGATTAATCCTTTCTTTATTCTAAAACATGTTTAATATACAGATTTGAGCGCTTAAATATTTTATCAATAGGTATATTTTTCTATAAAATATTTATTTGTCGTCTGGAAAAAAACCAACCAGAGACTGATCTAGAAAATAAATAGTTTTTAAAGAAACTTTTATTTATGATTTTGGCACCTTATATTAGTGATTAATACTGGCGTTTTTTTATTAACAATTTACATGCTATTTGGTTCAGGTATATTTGTGTAAGGTTTAGTTGTGTAAGATATTATCTCATCAATAAAATAAATAATTTATTTGTTAGAAGATTGGTTTGGGTTGACATTTAACCGGTTAATATCCCATATATATGTATTTGATAAAAATCCTGATTATTTAATTTACAAATTTTCTATTTGTGAGATGATTTTATTTCTTTTGGTATGATATATGAAGACAATGCAGCTTCGATTAAGAAAGCGAGTAAACATGTAAGAATGTTTTGTTTGTGTACAATATTATGTGGGAAACAGTTCTTTGATGTGTCCACATTGTAATCCACGTGTCATGGACACAACCACACACGTGTCAAGCAGACCTCTGTCATCCTAAACCAAAATAATACTGGCTGACAACTAAGCCACATACTGCTTTTACTACTCTCAAACAAAACTAACTCCTCTCATCTAACACACCTTTTTCACCATCATCCCTAAAGCACGACTTAATCCAATCACGTACATAAATGCGAGATTATCCGACATTTTTTTTGCAAATTGATCAGAGTGGGTTGATACTTACGAATCGGATTACCGACAAAATAAAACATCACGTTACCTTTTGCAAATAATCGCAAGAAAATCAAGCTAACTTGATGTTTACTAATAAACCTAATCGTATATTTATATATCAATTTATTAGTGGTAAGAGCCTGAAAAGTTTTTAGCCCAGGAAATAAAATCTTTTGAAAAAAGCGTAAAAAGTCATTTATACCATTTGGAGACTGGCACCGTCACCGATATCCGATACTGTCGAACTGTTTTCATTCAAATATACGGTATTATAGAGTTATATCGACAAGGAAAATATTTATAAGCATGCACCCGAAGGTATATCGAACAAACATGTCAAAAGAAAGCGAACAGAAATAGACGAAAATGCCTCCAATATGCAGAACAGAAATACTCAAAGCAAACTCACTAAAAACTACAAATACATTTTTTGAATACAGCTGTGCGTGTTTTCATGCACTCACCTTCTTTGTTGGCATTGCTCTTCATTTCAGTGGCTTTGGGCGACGAAGAAGGCATCGGTATTTCTGAAAGTATATTTGAATTATGCAACGAACTTATGTTTTATATATTCATGAATATCTTAAATATTTTCATACCATATAATCTGATGGATCCTTCAGTCTCGCCCAGTGAGTTCTTTGAAATACACCGATAATTTCCAAAGTCTCCTGGTTGAAGGCTTCTTACTGTCAATTTCATGTGTGCTCTGTAAAAAATAATTTTACTTAACTTTTTGTATTTAATGTTTCCTCCGCTGGTATTTGTTTTATATAATTTGTTCAAATGAATGTAGTAAATTTAATAAAATTACCCAAAATGAACTAAATAAATTATTGAAAACGTCTAATTTAATACTGATGTGCATATGTTTTACTTATTAAATAGATCAATAAATATTTTGTTGTCACAAAAGAAAAATGAATAATATAAAGTATCCATAAAAATAGCTTTACAACGATTCAATTTATTTTTAAGTGTATTAAGTTTAATTGAATAAATGTATATAAAAATATTGTTAAATATCAATTGTATGTATTTGTAATTCGAGCACATTTTTTATTATTTAAGAACTATACAAATATTTTTATCATTGGAACTTTATACCATGTTGCGATATTTTTATAAAAAAATACTATATACATGAGAGTCAAGCGTGTTACTCGATAATTTATTTTGACTCTATGATAAATAAATCAACGTCTAAAAGGCCTGTATGATTTTCAACTCAATAAAGTGTCTGAGTAGCATCCGAAGCGAGATATAAAATAATAAAGTAAATAAAAAGATGGCAGTTCTGTTGTTTGATATATGGATTTTCACCAACGATGAATGTTATTCATAGAGTGTGGGCTGTGAGTTATTCGTAAACAGGGTGGAAGACGAAGGGCGAAATACGGAATGTGGCACATAATAATAGGGGGCAAGTGGCTGTGAGGCCTTTGATCTATTAATCATTGAGGTTTTTAATATCCATCCCAACAGGAACGGAAGTATCATCATTCCAGTGAAGATAACTTATGGCGCTACAGGGGCTCTTTTCGGATCAGCCATCTCTAACACTAAGCCAGACCGACTATTTGAATAAACAGAGAGTGAAATGAAAATAATAAAATTAAATATGTTGATATCTAAACATTTTCATCAAGAGTGTGAACTAAGGTTCTGAAAAATTTCGACTCGAGATCTCATGGGAGGTAACAATTCAATTCGACTCGATCTCCCCCATATTTTTTTTTGTCTACACTCTCACACTTTTTATCCCTTTTCTTTTCCCCATCAGAAAAGACGTCTGCTTCGTTTCATGTGAATATGTTCAATACCGGGTAATTTTTATCTGAATTTTTTTCATGGAAAATATGTCCAGGGACCCGCATGGAACTTTTATTTAACCCATTACACGGTATTATAATATCTCGTTGTATTTTTTCGGCCTTTAAATCCGTAGAGGATATGAATGTGTGTGAACAAATCGACCCTTTCATTTCTTATCAAGTAGATATTTATTCTACAAAAAATCTATCGATATTGTTTTTTTTGCCGTTGGTGATCTTTCAAACTATAAAATGAAATAACCAAAACAGTGAATAAAAACTATAAATGTACATATCATTAATTCATGTGAAAAAAATCAGATTAATATAATTAATCCCACATTTTGTGATATAACCAAGATAATTATTGACGGGTCCTCATTGTCGCTTATTTTATTAATCTCGGATGAGAAATAAATTAAATTTGACTAGTTGAAAGTCTTTGATGACACTGAGGCGCTCAAAATCCTAACAAAAATCTTCAATTTTATAATATGTAAATGATATTTGTTTATTTGTCTTTTTTTCTAATTCTAATTGAGAAGAAATCCAGCCCACGATTAAAGTAAATTATAAATAGTATGTGATAATTTATTTTAATAATTTCCAAAGCATCCAAAATTTCCTATCATCTAATTATAATGAATATCTCACCTGTATGAGTTTTCAGTAGTTATAATGCCATATTTCTTCGTGGGTAACACCATGACATTGTCGTAGACCCAATAGCTAATGGCTCTAGGATGAGCTTCTGTATGACAATCCACTGTAACATCAGTCCCAGCTGGAGCTCCGACAAGTTGATTAGGAACCCATATCATAGGAGAGACTGCAATATATAAAAAAAATCAATTAGGTTTTCTGGGCTCGGCAATTTTTAGTAATGAGAGGAGATATCTACGAATCCGCATTAATTATTTAGGTGACGATCAGAGGGTGTTGGATATTTTTAAGGGGTAGAATATACTGGTTGTAATTTTGCCTTGATCTCCTGGGAGTTGTAGAACGTCTGTTGGCTGAATTACAGGGTCTTCCTGTTTCAGTTGTACGATCGGCCTGAAATAATCCCCGCGGGTCAGTCACGTTCTATTTCTTACAGTGTCACGACAACCATGTATAAATGTATAGTACATTCAATTCCAAATACTCTCATATATTGTGACAGTTTCATTCTATATCGACATTAGACATACATTTTTCAATTGAGGTCTATAGAATGATAACCACGAGGATGCCAAACCCTTGTTTTGAGCTAGTAATTTATTTTAAAAACCCATTTTAAATAAAAAATACTTTTGTGAATTAATATAAACACTTTAATCTATATTCATACATGAGAAACGCATATCCATCTATTATCATACAATTTTATTCATCAACTTATTAAACGTTTCTTGGGAAATTAAAAAAAAACTAGTAAATTCTGATAGAACACAAAAATATTATGGTCATGGGTTTAAATCCCGCTTATATTAGCTTATATTAGTATATTTAGTAGTAGTATTACTTTTTTAAGTATTATTTTTTCAATTGATTTTATCGGTTAATACGACCATGAGATCGGGAATAATAGTAATAAATCCCGATCGATCGCCTTGATTCAGGTTAACTCTGCTTTCCTGGAAGGTAAAGACTGAGGCGATTATTAAGTTGGACAGAGCCGCTCTGTCGGTGACCTGTGTAACTAGTAATAGTTAAGATCACAGACAAACTAAATTGTAAAAAAACCCTTTCAAAAGGCCGTGTATAAACAATAAAAATAAACACACTAATTAAAAGTAGTTAATTTCAGATATGCGTTTGTAAGAATTTTTAATATATAATCGTCGTTACACTTGTAAAGGCGTTTTTATTGTTGTGAATTGCTTTCTCAGTGACTTGTGTAACTAGTAATAGTTAAGGTCACCGACAAACAAGAAATTAACACATTGTTTTGTCTAAAAAACTAATTTGAAAAAATACGTTTATTATTATATTGCATTGGGTGTGGATTAATTATTATCTAAGGATGATGAAACATACGGAAAAAAATCTCAATATATTAACACCAATGGATAGATAATCCGTTACATTATTGTAAGAATGTTAATCCGCAATTTTTAACAAACACCACACTTTTTATCAGCTTAACACAATCATAAACATAAAGTTATACTGTTATGGTGTTGATGGTATGCAAAAATAGGTCTTCTATGTTATTATAATGTGAGCAATCAGGACTAATAAAGCGAGCGGCCACCACTTTCAGCCCGATAGCTTCCAACAATGGACCTCCAACCTATAATAATCGTTAATGTATAATACAAAATCCTCCATATACTCGATTGTCCCTCTATATGCACACACAAGACAACACCCATATGTTTGAATTTCGGAATTGCAAACCATCCAAATAGCACAATTCGATAATTCCGTTTCGATTGATGCGAATCCAACACTGCTTGTATAAAATTATCACCCGTACGGTTCAACCATTCGAAGGTGAAATAACACTTTAAATATTCATCGAAAACACATTAGTACATTAGTTAATGTGGATAATTTAATACCTATTTTTAATTTTAAAAATAAACACACATACACGAATTGAGAATCGATAAAGGAAACGCTTGGAGATGGATTATGAGAACGTGCTGAGGACGACGAATATGTAAAATAAGAGAGATGAACTAGATGGACTTGGATTGGGATTGATTACATAGCAAATAAATTTCAATTAATCTAATACTGACAGAACATAACCAAGATCTATCTGTCTGATTCTGGGTGATGGGAATTGCAGTAATATTACTGTAAAATATTACACAGATAAATTGTTATAGCTAAAATAAATTATATCATTATATTCTGGTTTCTTGACAGATATATCATTTTAACATTGTTATACTCTATTAAGTGAGTTTGGAAAATATTGCATTTTGAGATCAATTTGATTCACAAATAAAAGATGATTTAATAAAATCTGGTCTTGCGTGCTTTTTGGGAGACATTTGAGAGAATAAATGATATGAGTGAAATTAATAAGTTAATTAGGATAAAATATATGAAAGAGGGAAGAAGGAACCATTGCCAACTCAATTGTTATTAATATCAATTAATCGCCTATGAACTGATGACGTTTTTTTATGACCCCGTGACTAATTTATAACGCTTAACATCATTGCAATAGGATTATTTGGATTCTTGTTTTTCCATATAAAAAATCGTAGATCAACGACGAATATTTTTGTAGTAGATACTGAAATTGGTAATTGAACATCAAATAAATTAATTTTGTATAAGGTAGTGTGAAAAGACAGTATGGTTGAATACAAAGAGATGACACAGAATAGCGCAGTGCATTAATTAGAACCTAGAGAAGATAAAGTCTATGTAATGGTTCAGGTCAGCTTCGTAGACAATAGACTCGGTACTTCATGTCTTGTTATCAGTTACCCTGAGGCATATCATTAACTGACCAATATTGCTCTACCATACTTGAATTATGGCCAACCTTTGTTAAAATGCCTCACATTTGGTACTCAATCCTCCTAGATGGATAATTCTATGTACTACCCTTTAATCATTCACTATCATCGCTCGGTTTAAAATGCACTATAGTATTTAAAATCAAACATTGAACAAATTTTATTCATAAAATCACATATTTTTAAGGTTTCATAAAAATATATGTGTAGAGTAGGTACAGAACGGTCGGAATGGATAACTTAATAAATGCGGGTGATTTCTAGCTTACCGAATGTGCTTATAATAGTGACGTTTACTATACACAATAGATTAAAACAAATGAACAAACTGATGTTAGAAATAAAATAAGAAACTGTGTATATTTAATATTTATTTTAAGCCCTGAGGAGCTTTTTTTGAGGGTTTTTTTATACACAACAACGTGTTAATTGTCTGGCGGTGATCTTAACTATTACTAATTACACAGCTCACCAACTTAGTAATAGCCTCAGTATTAACCTTACAATCCAAGAAGTCCGAGTAAACTTGGATCAAGACGATTGATCGGGATTTTATTAATATTATTACCGATTTCCCAATCGTAATAACCGATCAAATCAATATAAAAAAATTGACTTGAGCGGGATTTGAAACCATGACCACAGTATTTGTAGCCACGCGTCTTATCCCCTGAGCTGGTTAAATTTTAATGATATTGTAAATTTTTTAATAACATGATATTTAAAATTATTATAAAAAGCAAACAAAATAAAGCGTATTTCTAAGCGTAGGTTTATTTCTGTTTTTTCATTAATTTACATTTAAACTTTGTTATAAATCATTATAAAATAATGGTTCTGCCAAGTGCTGATGACTTCTAAGTACAATTAGAGGGCTTTCATTTCGAGAATCAACGACAAAAAATCCAGGAAGATCCTTCTTTTACTTAAGTAGTCTCACATTCTGAAATTGCAGGCTTTAAAAAAAGCTTATTTTGTAAAGCTGATAAAATGTGGTTATTTAGCTAAATTAATAACTATCCAATTCATGTAAGTGTTAACCTAGTCATAAAAAAAACTGAGGGGGCATTGTCAAAATACATACATAATAACTCTTAATACTGACAGCTTTGTATTCGGTATATTTGTAAGTAGGCACTGGAATCTAAATACGTACATTCTCATTAAATCTAATGGTTGAGATCGAAAAGTACAATTATAATACATACAGCAGAATCTCCTGGTTATGGTGACAGCATACAAAATGAAACAAACAGGTATAGAGAGGATGGAGTGGCAAAAAAGAATTATATAAAAGTGTCATACAGAGTGAAGCAGAGTACTCTTACTCAAGTATCTGATAATTGGTCAAATTTGACCGAAGCACGCAACTCACAAGTCAAACTCGCGCCAAACGACACATTTTAAAGTCAGCCACCCGTGAAAGCCATCACCATCATCAGCCGCAATCATACGAATATATTTTAACACCTGAACTAATGACATTCACACCGAAACCGTATGAAACTTTCGCAATTATGCCTGAGAATGCATGAAAAATACATTTGCTCCATTTACCCAACGACACGTCTAAACTAACCGCAAATTCAATCCAATTCTGATTGCGAAAACTGATGACGAAGCTTAATTGTATAGACTAGAAATATATTATTTTATTTGTTATTATATATTTATTTATATTATTGGTTATCCATTATATTAATATCTTCAATTAATCATAATTAGTCGCAGATTTGAGTAAAAAACATTACACTGAAATGACTAACTTCCCGACTAACCCAATCATAAGACATGTAAACAAAACCAAATATTCCTCGAGGAAACATAAGTTCGTTTGACCAATGGATTTCCAAAATTAATATTATTTTTAAAAATAATGTCTATATTTCTAATAATCCACTCAACTCAAATTTGGTTTTACCCAAACAAACTTTTATTTAGTTTTTAAGCATTATATTTTGTATTTGTTTTGTTAATATTGCTTTTATTGTTGTTTTTATTTATTAATCTTCATATCTGTAAATGGATTTTTATTTTTTCCCAAATAATTTTTTCCTAATTTAATACTATTATTCATTTCAAATTTAAATAAAATATTCTCATGTTATTTACAGGTAAAAAGATTTATATACTCTGTACACCTAAGCCTATTTCCAAAGATGTATTGTTCTATCGATCATTGTAAAAACTTATGCATAATAAAGAAATTGTATTATATATAAATCATATTTATTTAATTTATTCGTATTATATTTTAATCAAGTTTTATTGTATAATACCGTAGCTGATTGAACTTGGCGCGACACTATGATTTAATATATTTATATTATCCTCAAAGCCCTAATACTCACTTATATGATTTTTAATAAAAATAAAAGAATTTTGGTACTTACATTCAAAAACATTATATATGCATAAATTGGGCTCCGTTTAAATAATATCGATAACCAATACCTGATTTATTATGTCAGCCGTACAGACTTGCATTAGAGTAAATTAAAGATTCGAGTATTAACATTGTAAAATACACAGACTCATCAAAGTGAATATTAATTATATACATAACGTATAAAGCCGTGACATAAGATACGAACCAATATGTTTGTTATCCAATCTACGTATTGTGTTCGAGAAACAATGGAAGATGAAACAATTGGAATATGATATGAAGTAGAATGCTTACAGGTGGAAATTAGTACTGATTCAACGCGCAGCTCCACCATTTGACTTGTTGCAACTTTGAGTATAGATAGGGGAAGCTCATTAAACGACTTGTGAATTATATATAATATATAAGAGCCAGCCTGTGCTACTTGTGGGGAGAATGGAAACAGTGCGGATGACAGCTAAGTCGTAATAACGTAGCTTGGGTTTCCTTCTTTTGTTCTATGGTCCAGTTCAAATGAGAGACAAAACGCCTCATCTGGATCTGCTAGTGACGTAATTGGCCTTTTTGTCAATTGGTTGACTAGCTTTGTAGCCGATTTGATAGACGTACAGCCTTGCTTATCTTTAGTCCCGTTGTCCTGTTAGTAGTCGAGTTGTCGCACTCATTCATGTCAATCCTCTATTTCAACAATGTTATAAATGCGGAAAATGGAAACCTTTCATCGACATCGAATTATCAAAGCGTTAAATTAATTTCGATTATATATTTTTTCCAACAAATAGACTCATACTACAAATTTCAAATTACTCTAATCCCTCTGCTTGACGGACCAATTAAACAACCTCTAATAAAAATACATAACATATTGTATATAATAATTACATCGCAAACCATTAAGTATACCTCCATATTTCCGATTAATCCAATCGGATTTTACTAAACAAAATGCTAAGATAGGCTTAATACCTCTATAAGCCTTCGGAATAATTATCTTAATCTACGAAAGAGCTTAATAATAAAAATATAAGGAAGCGAATATTGTATGTAGTGTATTATCACTTGACCTGTCCACTTGTCTGTCTTGTCAGTGTAAGTGGAACACACCAGACCAATCTACAAATGGACTGTAATATTTTACACAATATAATATCACTACCCCGAATGTTTTATATCATATGAGAACATTGTCATATTAATATGTCAAAAGAAACACAGACATATCTGAAAAACCGTCTTTGTACCGCTTCACCAAACACCGTCTCATTTTTATCAAAGCCGACTGACAAAATAATCATAGAAAAAGAGAGTAAAAATATATAACGTCCTTTGAAAGTATCATAATTTTACTATAGACCGATACTAATTTTAAGGGATCAGTTACTTAAGAATATATCTATATATTAAATAGATGCTTAATAAAGTAAAGTTAAAATAATATCATATATTGTTTACTGTTTCGTTCTCCAATAAATGATTAATATATTATGTAAAAAGTACTCGTACATTTATAATTAGAATACTATAAAAATATGTAACGATTAATAATGCTTAAAATATATGGTAGAAATTAATTTCTATAGAACTACTATTGCACATATTTATCGTAAGTGGCGTTATATTTTGAACCAGTTAAGTACATCATATATTTAAAAAATGCCTTATTTAGCAATGGGTTTCTAAATCTGATAATTATAAATTTACGAATCATCAATCGTTGTACAAATTTAACTTTATAAAGCGTAATTAATTTAAATATGCATTTTATTTTTAACAGAATACTAAGGCCTACTATGTGAATATTTTAATAATAGTTTTCAACATACATAGATACATACATTGGCAGTGTCAATCTAATTTGTACCCAACCCATTTATAATTCATTAGACACGATGCAGCCGGGATTGCCTATAAGTTATTTTAGTATTAGATAATGTCTGTATATAATGGCGTTTATCAGTAAGATTTATGCGGCCACAGTATAGGAATGTGATGAAATCAATATGGAATATCCAAAATCAATTTGATACACGCGGCGCGTCAAAACTGAGTTTATTATCCAAACTCATCTCGACAAACGTGCGCCGAATGGAAATTGTGTATTTCAACAATATTAAAATCGTGGCAACTCCATTTTTATCACCGTGTAAAAATGGATAATATGGAAAGACTCGCACGTCCGTCTGCGATGTTTCCGAGTCATTGTTAAGGGCATCTGCCACATATCATATGTATAATATTATATATTGCTATAATTGTTAATCACAAATATTCCTAAAATATCTAATTAATTTTTAGAAAAACATGATAAATATAATCAGCATTTTTATATATTTACATATACTTTGACAAATCGTATCCACACGTTTGGATTCTACTCGAATTAAAAAAAACGTATTAATTTTATACTGGAAGAGAATAAATAATATAACTGTGATAAGGCATATAAGATCTCCAACAGGGGTTTTAAAATTTAAGATTTTTTCCTATGTTAAAAAAGCTATACTAAAATGAGGTGCTTACTTCAATAGCAAGTTATAACTGTTCTACTGATATTTTATTAAAATAAAGGCTTTTTTATGTATATTTTTTTATTCAAATGTCAAAATATATTTAATAATATAAAACCTATGTTGTAATTTTATGATATTAAAGGTATTAATATAAAAAATAATTTATGCCTGGAAGAGTTAAAATAGTCTAATAATAGGTAAGAAACTCGAAAGTTCTCGGTTCATTTTTTGTGGAATAAATTTGTTTCTATAGTGGTTTACTATAGTGATTGCACAAAAAATGAAATGATAACTTTCGAGTACGTAGCTCAAAAGCTAAAATAAACCGACCATATGATTGCTTGACAATGATAATAATTATTCAAATTTGAAAAATAATGCCCAAGTAGGAATTGGATTCAGAATTAATCGGAAGCTCACTCAAGTCTAAATTATTCCCCATAAAAAAATAATATGTATTATTAAATAATTATTTAATATTATATTCAATTGTAAGTATTTATATATTAATAATATATCACCCCTCGTTAAAAAAGTTGTATAATATGGTTTTCGGAGGATAAGGGGAAAAAGACGTGTAATTTGAAGGGCACCCCATGTGTAAGCATGGGGAATGATGTGACAGAAGAAGCCTGAAGCACTTCCCGAATAATGTTCCTGTCTATGCTAGCTACACGATCAATTAATCACAAGTCTCCGATAAACGTCCTCAACTCAAAATATTATTTAAGATCTTCCGACCACAATAATACATCATTTCGGAGAGTGTATGTTGTAGCAGCGCTGTAATTCCTCACCCTGCTTTATAACCATTAAATGTAAATTGCAATCGGTTTGCTTTGCGACAAGAAGGTTGACAAGAGTCAGATAAGACACACAGACGTTGACAATGATCGATTTTAAGCTTTCAAAAAATACGCGCCTGTCAACGCTTTTGAAATATGACGAAGAAAATTGAACAGATTACCGCACTTGTCACCCTCTCGGTTTTTCATTTAAAAAAATAATGATCTACAAATATACGATAAATAAATATAAGTAATTTACTCACATTCAACATCCACTATGATCCTTTTCGATACTGAAGGCGGTACTCCGTTGGTTGCGATACACAAATATGCGCCCATTTCAGTACGGCTTATCCTCGCTAAGCTCAGTTGCTCTCCTTCATGAACAGTCACTGTCAATAAAAATATACAAATTAGTGAATATCTATTATTTGGATGGGAGTTTACTTAGAATTTAGTAATGGAGAGAAATTTGTCGTCAAAGTCAATTATGAAGTCAATATTGAGACAATGGAGGTAGTATGCAATAGCCCAGGGTCGGACTTCGGACGGAGTCGTGCACTAATACATTATACAATACAACCAGGGAGGATACCCAGGGGAACATATACGGGTAGGTATACCTGTACTCATTCAAAAGATGGTAAGATAACTCGTTAGCCACCCTACGACTGTTTAAATATACTGTAATATTGCGCTCCCATTTTGTCGAGGACAGTTGTCTAAATGTGAGGACATTTGCTACATATTACACAGATTATATTATTTATCTCTCTCATATTAATTCATATAGCTTAGATACCAGATGTTTGAAATTCAAATATGCATTCACCGTGAGAAAGATAATTAACTAATTTAGTGTAATTCTAATAATGAATATTTTGCAATACCTAATTTCATTTTGATTTATGATGATTAGATGAAAAGAAGATATTTTTACAATTTTATAAGATTCATAATTTTTATTTTACTTAATATATTATTAGATACCTTTTTTTAGCAATGGTATTTTTATATGTATGAGGCGCTAAGAATAAAAAACTACCAAATACCATTCTTTTTCAAATATAATTTTTTTATAACAGATTCTATCGAACCCAAAGTAAAATATGATCATCTAAATATCGTAAATTCATCTGATTGAAATTCATTTTTATATTAATAAATGTTGATTCCAAAGATGTAAGTTTTCATGCTTTTCAAAAGTTTTTTTTTGGAAGCTTTTGATTCTTATTCTAATGTAAGGAATGCTAAATGACAATTCTAAAGACAAGTTAATTCTTATATGTGTCTAAAAGTGACTAACACAATTTAGCACAAAAAATATCCTCAGGCATTTAGAATCTTACATTTTATTTTATCGTGTGAAAGTTAAATTTTAAACTCTTGGTATTTTATACGCTGAAAAAGGTGCGTTCAAATCTCTCCACCCAACAAGCGAAAGAAAAAATCAAACAGGCTTTCTTCGTGTTTGCTCATTGTCTGCTTTGCCTTGAGAATCACCAGCGCTACGTCATATATGCTACGCCATACAAAGCGCATGATCCTTTCAATAAATTCGGATATTTACTCAATTATTTATCAATATTATGACACGTTGCGAAGATGTGACTAGTTGGCCGTCAAGTGAGTTCTGTCATTTCGATTGAGTTCCCATTTTGAATTCAAATCGATGTGGCCATGGTTTCTGGCATTCAAACGACATTACGTGACAAACTAGTTTGGAATTGTTTAGACGATGAGTCTGGCGATGGGCCAATCTGACGGGCGCATTTTTCAACTCGATTACGACCGTAAGGAATACGTTTTCTGACGTTCAAGACACTTTCAACACAATACTAGTCGATTCATTTTAAACGACATTGTAATATTATCTTAAATCTGTCGATAAAGACTATACACATTTTTTTTTATATAAATACTTGAATATAAACAATCGTATCATTTATATAACTTTGCGTATATTTTTGTATGCGAAATATTCAATTCTCATTGTATGTATTTTATACCAGCATGAAAATGTATGGTATGTTCGCCTATCTATTTAAAAATGATCAAAGCCTTTTAGACGTACAACCATCGATAATTAAATTTTGTTTATTCTACAATTTTCATTTTATTATTGTCAAAATAATAATCGAAAATTTTTAACATTAAATAAATTGAGACTTTGATGAATTTTATATGTATAATAAAATATAATAACTGAAACAAGTCTACTAGGACATAAATAAAAAGTATCAAAGCAAATATCGCAGATTTGAGTAATATACATTATACTAAAATGTAAATAAAACCAAATATGACTCGAGGAAACGTAACTTCATTTTACAAATGAACTTCTAATATTGATACCTTGATAAAATTAGAAAACGTCCAAATAAGTTACTCGTTTCAAATCTGGTTTTGACCAAAAAAACTGTTATTTAGTTTCAAGCATTATACATTGTTACTGTTGATTTTATCGTTGTCATTATTAACCCTTTATTTATTTATAAATATTTTTACGCCATACCTTTTATAACATTATTACTTCATGCTCAGTGCCCATGTTAGTTATAGGTAAAAATATGATATTTATATAATCTGCACTCCTAAGTCTAATTCCTAAGATGTATTGTATTCTCAATCTCAATTTGTACTTAATAAAGAAATTATGTATTGGTATAAAATAATTAAATTACTAATCGTTTATTTCCATCCACTTCTTGTGTTTAATTTAAGAAACAATGCCCATTCCCAAAAATATGAATAATTGAATTTAAGGCAAGCGATGTTATATTTGGTTCCAATTTACCGAGGACAAGATGCTGCCGCGTATGCGAATAAATAAATAAATGGCCATTAGTATTCAAAGAGAGGCTCGTGGGAAAGACATTCGAATAGAACAAGTCCTAAATATAAAAAAGTGGCATTGTATAATATTTACTGTGAAAACCTGGCACTGGTGCACAATATAAGTTTCCTGCGCACGCAACACCCCTTAAACATAAGAAATATCCTGCTCATATAACATTATTTATTATGCACTACTACTTCGAACAATACTACATCATAAATTCGATGCGAAATTTCAATACATGTTATTTTCATGCTCTTATTTTTAACCATAGAACGCTCTATATAAATTCGAATAAACTGAATGTATCGTATAAGCAATATACCACAGCTGGCTTTTTGGCAAACATTAAAGTAGTAGTGTAGTGGGTTTATATCCCAACTGAGGAATCTTATTAAAAATAATTAGGGGACAATTTCTCTGACGCATGTAATTTTTTAACATACCAGTTTTATGATGCAAATGTTAAATATTTTTCTGATTAGGTGAGTTTATTTGAATATTCTATGTCATATTATTATTGATCAAATATAGTCCAAAGTGAAAAAAAATATTTGTTTGAATTATTGAATATATTATTGACAAAACCCTTAATAGTGGGATTAACGATATCTTGTTTTGTGATTATGTAGCTTAGTACACAGTATCGGTAGCGACAATACAATAGTCTGATAATAAGGAGCTTAAAGCCGTAAATAAAGCTTTTCTAGTCGACACTCGGAGTTTGTCTCTCTTAAGAGAACAAACAAAGCGCAGTATTGCAAAAGCTGTCTAAGATTGAATACAAGTCTGCTTAATTAAGTTTTGTCTTTACAAATTGAACCACATTACGAAGGCAAAAAATGCATTGGTCATGTATATTGTGACTTTCGCATTTAATATTTATAAAACTGGTGTTCTTATCTACAAGCTCTTTTTGCTGTGATTAATAGCGATATCGGAACAAATCTCCGTGAGTGTTTCTAGCGTCTACTAAGATCATTGATCAAAATCAGAGCCGTGGATTAGATTGACGATGTTTGAGGGTTCAAGAGTGATGCTGTGAAGAAGAAAGAGAGGAAGAAGCTGCAGCCCTTGTTCTCGTCCCTAGCCGAGATGAATAATTTATATTGTAGTCGAGCCGTGTTTTCTCAAAAGGGGTAAGTCATGCTTGTACCACCCCCTTTTCTCTTTTATTCTTCACTATATTTATTTATTTACATAATACACACACAAAAGGATCTACACACTATTTCACCTCGGTGTAATTTCCTGCGCGTTGGCCAAAAATGTCCACAAAAAGTTTATTTCAATTCAAATTGTTTTGAAAGACGGGTCAAAATGGCAGTCGGTTGGGTTGCAAGTCGTATGTAAATGAAGGCTTCATATTGTATGAAGTGAGAAAGTCCTTTTGAATAGGGAAAGATGTCAGAAATGCTTTTGCTTCTCACTTGCTTTAACACCTGTCTTCATAATTGGATTAATAATATACTTAACATTTCTCTTTACTTACACATTCACTTAATAACTCCCGTGAAGATGTTATAAAATATTTATTAATTCACAAAAGATCACCGAGTACAGATCATATTATGTTCAGTTGTATGTATTAAGAGCCCATCGATTGGGTCCAAAAATATAATATGGAATTTCAGGGTGAATATTAGATCGTTTGGAGTCATAGTGGATTTGCATAGAAGATGGAAGACGAGATGGTGTTCTCCGACAAATGGACGGGTTACATGACATTGCTGAAATATTTAATACATTCACTAGTAAATATTTCCATGCCAAGTCGTCTCGTTTCTCTTATTGGTATTTATTGAAAAAAATATATTTATTTATAAAAACGTCGGTGTTTATAGTAAAGAGTATTTATACTCCATGAAATTATCGTATTCTTAATATTATAGTTTATTAATTATAAATCCTTAAATTAAGATGTTAATCAGGTGTCAAATTGTTTCCAGAAATATTATTTTGCAAAGCGGTCGTGGTCAAATGTCAACCTGATATAAATGCACCGTCTATTTCCGAATATAGATAATGCTATTTGTATATAAAAATTGCATCGCCTACAAACTAGCACAGGGGCTATAAATAATAATAAAGTTTTATATGGAAGGACAAAGTCAATATTTGTTCGGATAAACCTTTCGCTGGCATAAATTACGAGCTGTAAATGCAGTGTCGCGTTTCAACATTCGTGTGAAAAAGTTCAAAGGGTGGGTGTGTTATATGGGGGTGGAATGTATTTACACCTGAGGAAATAAGACCAAAGTGGCTTAGTTTAGAGCAGCACAGTTTGCAATTAGCTGCTCTAGAGGGATGTTAATGGCGGCCAAATCCCTTCGATTCAATTAATTATCATTACGAGTCGCAATCGCTCGGTTGCACTCCACCTGCCTTACACGAAAAACAAACTTTCACAAAATACTCAGTTTAAGAAAACGTATAAATTGGGTTGATATTAAATTATACCTTTAAGCTCTATTGAATTGGTATTTGGCTATATTTTGAGTAGCTATTTATATAAAACGGTACTAATCGATCACATTGAATAGTGAATAGAGAAGCTGCATCGCGATGGTGAAATACTTGGGTGGACCCTCACTGAGAATTACATTTGCACTAGAGGTATGTAGAAGCTCCAAGATAAGCCTCACCTTTGATGAGGTTAGACCTAATCAAGCCTGAGCCAGTTCCTGAGACTAAATCGAGCATCGCTTCACACCAAATAGTTTCATCTTATATAACTTTAAGACGTAAGCTACATACTAAGAGGGACCCTATAATTACATTCGAGTACTAATACGAGAGTATCGTCCACATACCATTTCTCATGAAATTTTAAATCAAACATTACCAAACGGATAACAGTCGTATTTTGAGCACGTGAATATATATTTATTATAAAACACATTTCCGATATCATCTAAATTCACTAAAAAAATGACGTGAAACATGTCAATAAGGACTAATATTGTGTTTTTCGACAGACCACCCATTTTATGTAATATTTTAAATAAATGCATTTTTTGCCATTTATTATAATGATTATTGTACTTTTTTATAACAACATAATGATGATCATATTAAAATAAGTAAAAAGACCATGTCTGTAACATTCAATTCAACCTCATGAAGTATTCTATCAGAACGATTATCATAATATTTAATAAAAAAATCATCGTAATCGTATCGTAATTATAATATGATTAATAAAAATAAGGATATGTATATTTTTTCAGTTTAAGTTACGTTAAAAAAATATTTATAAAAAAAATATCATAAATGTTGGCTTCTAGGTGTTCCTAATCTGGATTGGCAAAAAGCGAGGTTTAAAGGTCTGAGTAAATGTGATGGAATAACAGTTTGCTATAATTAAATTTGCGTCTTTTTGCAAGTAACTATTTGTTAGAAGTATGATAGTTGGCCAGTGGTCCATTTGGAATATAAACTGCAGGTTTTTCATAAAGGGACGAGAAGTAGAGCAGAAGGAGGCGCAGTGCTTTGGCGGCGCCTGTAACTTCTACTCCTGAAAGATAATTTAAGTTCGGTGTCGGTGAAAGTTTTAATGGATTTTTTCTATCAAGATGCTTACTAAAATGTTAGAAACCACCCATCTAAACGACGGTGACGTTTACGAACAGTTTACAGCTTTTTCTATCGCTTAATGGCCTGTTCCCGCGACCGAATTGTTGACGGTTTTAAACGGAAAACTTTTCGATCGATTTGTTTTACTAAACGTTATACTATAATTTAAAAGATTAAATTATATTCTTAATATTTGAAAATATCCAATTACCTTTTTTCCTTTTATCGACTGATATTGTTTGACCGTCTTCCCTTCTCCACATGATTTTCGGCTGTGGGAATCCATCAGCTTTACAAGTCAAACTTATGTTCTGGTTTTCCCTCACAGCAACTGTAGATTGGGTGCTTTCATTGTCCAAAATATTAGGT
Source organism: Agraylea sexmaculata (assembly GCA_022606485.1). Lineage (NCBI taxonomy): Eukaryota > Metazoa > Arthropoda > Insecta > Trichoptera > Hydroptilidae > Agraylea > Agraylea sexmaculata. The sequence continues at coordinate 24,065 of JAGTTH010000644.1, forward strand.
GGAACTAAAGATAAAATATTTCATGAGTATTTATAAAAACAAAAAATAATTAATTTTGTGAGAAAATCAAAATTCAGTTCAGCATTTTTTACGATGTCGCCCATAATGATATAAAAAAATAACATGGAGTATATCCACGATCACGGGGTTTCTCTGTTCTATACTGTAGTCCCACGGGCACTACAAATTTTGCTTCCATGGAAAATTTTACCCCGACTGTATTTTACAGCTCATAGCTTTTATTAAAAGATTATATAGAAGTGAGAGAATCTTAATATTGACCTTATTTAAAATGCATCCATTATTTTTAATTAAAGATTTACCCACCGACAACTTGAAGATATCCCACTTGGCTGATCATTGGGTTAGTGTTGACTTGACACATATAATATCCTCTATCTTCCTGCTGGACCTGGCTAACGTGGAGTAACCAAGTCATTGCGTTGTCATGAGAAACACTAAACCTTGGAAGTCTTGAAATCACATGACGGTGGATTGTCAGGATCATCTGACGATCAATATGGATCCATGCAACCTGAAACAAATAAATATACAACTTCAGCTATTTATTGCACACCAAGCTTTATAAGCCAATTAGTCATTGTTTGTAAAAACAATGTGTGTTTACACGAGATAAATGTCAATTTGGTGATGTTGTTGCATAAATTGAACCGCAATGCGTCAATAACCGTGCTTAATTGATGTGGATAAGCCAACTAAACCAAATTATCATCAGATCACTGCTGAACCTTATTATCTACACCACACCGATGAAAATTTAACCTTTTAATCGTGGTAATCATAACAAATTTGCATATTGAATTTAGAGTCATAACGATAGCTTAAAGGTATTATAAAATAATACAAAAAATTGCTTGAATCAATATTCATAAATAGAGTTTTATTGAAATAATTAAGTAGACACTTTATTTAAATGCGTTGTTTTCATTTTTTTTAAATCATAATAAAAACATATTATATCTGTATTTTAGGATGGATGGCTTGCAATTTGAATTCCTCTACCGCATCACGCTCTCCGTAGTCGTATATTTCAGAAGTTAATATTTATCTCAGTTTTCGGGAAATCAAAAGGCCAGCGAGCATAGAGCCACCCCACGTGGGTAAAATGTATGTTAGGGGTGAAAGATCAGCTATGCTGGGATCACGCTCTCACATCATCTCAAAAAAGGAAGTCGGTCGGAAAATATGTGTATTTTTACCCATAACACCATCATACATATTCTTATATGATATATGTATATTATAAGTAAAAAAACCTAAGCATTAAAATAAAAATAATCTGTTTAATGATTGAAAATCAATATTCTCATCATACCATTTACTCGTATAATCTTTGTGTTATATGAAAGCTACTAAATAAGGAGCATGATTTAAATTTTAATGTTTGAATATTACTAAATGAAATGTAATAGTAATATATCGTAGTGAATGTTGCAGAGAAGGTGGTTCATAATAATATATAAAGAGAGGCGGGGTTACATCGGTCACGAAGAGCAGAGCAATGATTATTTCACGCAGTAAAATATAGTTTTTATTACCATCGGACTTACTACGGCAGTACGGCATGTAGTTGTAGTAGATGGTTGGGTACATGGAGGCAATAATCCTGAGACGTAGAGGGACGCACGTCCGTTTAAGCATTCAGAAGACGACGTTCTCTCTACGCGGTGTAGCAGCACAGCTACGACGACTACGACTACCACTAATACTACTACCTCGCTACAAACTATATGCAAAGAACTCCAACACTAGCTCTCCTTACAACCTATTCAATTCTAAACAGTTTCCACAATTACATCTGCATAACAATTGAACCTACACTTATAAGGTAAGAGATCATTCTATTGTTTATTGAGTAGGTTAGACTTTTCAAACTGTTTATCAACTTATACATTTATAAGCATTTTAAATTGAAGTTAAGCTTATCAAAATAACATGGAGACTTTTGATTGAAAGTGTACAAAAAATTTCTACGTGTTCCCATAATAGGGAAGAAAGCGAATAATAATAATATATGAATAATGTGTATGTGTAGTGATGCTTCTTGGCAGAAGGTTGTACTACGCCAATTTCTCTTTTATGGTCTTTACCGTACTTCATTACTATCTTATATGAGGGTTATGCACCAGTAAGCATGCATTGAGATAATCGTTTCTGTTCATATAAAATTAGATAACATTTTTTAAATAAGACAGTTATTTTTAATTACTTAAGAAATTTGCCGAGTGGGTATAATAAACCAGTGTTAAGTGTGTTCATATAGACGGGAAACAATATGCGGACAAAGTTACTCTATTGTCCATATTTGCATAACAATTAGACACGTTCTCTCTACTAGCGTTTACATTTCACACAAAACTTGATTTTCCTCGACCGAATCGGTGAGAATTAGCTTTTAATTCGATTCAACTCAATACGTGTTTCATTTAAATGTACCCACCGACTATTGTATCTTGATGCATAGGCTATTTAAATTTTACACGAAATAAAAATATTCAATGCTTTCAATACTTATATATAGTAAAGCATCCCGCTGGCTTTAATTTGATCGTATAGATTGCAAATAAATAGGACCTCAGTAAATAATATGTAGGCAGAGGATGGGTAGAGTATCGACAGGGGCTCGTCTCGTAAGATTTCTAGGCTACCCACGTCCGTCGTGAGGTTAAATCTATAAAGTTTGGCGAGGTGCCTGCCTGCTTCACCCCCACTAGGACTATATTTTTCAAAGGACTGTTATTGCTTCCAGCCCTCACCCAAAACACCCTCTACGCACCTCCGACATGAGTCACCCCTATTTAATTATACATATCCATGCTCGATATATTTGCGTAGCTCTCATTGAAGTATACGTACCTATACGTAATTAAATGCATGCGCTGAATAGATATCACAGCAAATTCAGTATAAAATCATATTCAATAAGCAGAAAATTATTCGTTTTATATAGATTGTAGTAAGCTGAAGTATGTTTAAAATTAAATTGAGGTATATTTTTTTTATTCTTATGATAATGAAACATAGACAATGGAAGTGACAGACGTCTTCCCTCTTCACGCCGAGTGCAGATTTGTAAGTTTTTATAACGGGGATTAAGTGACCAAGTTTGTGAAGAGTTTGGCACGCAAACCGATTGGGGAATGAACTACGTCGATTTTACAATCAGGGATGAACAACCCATAGAATAAAAATATCCTCAATAAATCAACTCTTTACATAGAAGATGGATAATAAATTAAAAAAAATATATTAATACTTTAAAAACGGAGTGGATCTTAAAACATAATCGGATAGCAATTTAGTTGTTAGGTAATTTATATTTGTAATTTATTATTTAAAAAATTTAGTATCTTAGATCCCTGTCTCTAGGGGTGTCAAGAACGTGGATATCTAGACAGAACTTATTTGACACTCAATTCCTGGTCCATTTACTTACAATTGGATAGTCAATATACGGGATTCTTACACTAATACTATTCTGGAGACAAACGCGACCTGAAACTATTTTGAAAGATGGCGATCGGATTTATTAGCTCGGGTGAAAGAAAAGCGGATAATAATTGGGAAAACTTTCATCGCTTTCAACTCCTGCCCTTTGTCTGCTATATAAGTTTTAAATTGACTTGCCCGATTAGCTGACACTTTTCACAGATCGTGCAATCAGACGTTCAATAATACATGATAAGTTTTACTTAATTTTTACTTATTTTAAAATAAAAATGAGGGACAGAATTGAAACCGAGGGGTGGAGAAAATATTGTAGCAACAAGTGATTGCGAAAAAAATCCCCCTTTGATCGAAGTATTTTTTTTCAATCGCAGGCTTTTGCGGCGCTGTGAGTGTCCTTCCAATTACTTTGAAACTCATTCCCCATCCTGAGGGCTCAAGACATGTACTTTTCACCCTGAAATTTTATGGTTGTCTCATTTTTTGGAACTCATACTACAGTGAATTTCATTTTATTGAATATCAAAATTAAATAATTAATATTATGGAAATGAATGAATCAATCTTAAACTGACGAGTGCTGAGAATTGGGATTCTTATTCATTTGAAAGGCAGTTTGGTGACAAAATTTTATTTATCGCCAACAACGTAAAAGAGGGAAGAAGCTCCATAAAAGGCAAAACGGCTCTTCGCTCTTGAAATCGATTTCGCCTGTCAAAGGCACAGAGTAATTCGAATTTAACCGTAAGGAATTTATTGTATTAAAAATATATATAATTGAGTTTAAATACGTGTGATACATTATAAATATTTTGTTTAATTGATTGATTAAGTATATTTCAATAGGTACATAAAATCATTGGAAATTATTTAAAAATCTCAGCGTATTGGTTGACAGAGCCCGAATTTCCGATTGTACTGCTTGTTTGTTTATCGTTTATTGCGAACGTAAATTTTTTTAGGCTGATTGCTGTAAAAATTCACTGTTTTATTGGACGATCTCTGAGCTGTTTAAGCAAAAAGAGAAGGCGGAAATTGAATCATTTAATGGTCTCAAAATAATAAAAAAAACACTGAAAATGAACATTCATTCCAATGAAATTTAAAAATATTCTAGTACTTGACGATACCATCATATATTATAATGTAATAAAAAATCTTTTTAATAAAATTATTTTTTTTCCATAACCCGTTTAAAATTCTCAATAAAATGCTAAACAGAAAACATTTAACCAATCGAAAATTCTATCGTATCGAAAACTATAAAGTCTCTATCGCTACGGATAGGTCGTCGTCGACTACGGCGTAGTCTTACTATCTACGGCATGGTTGGTCTTAATTTGGCAACACAGATTCTTGGACACGTTTTCAAATATGAGCCACGTAGAAGCTCTTCGTGTGTATATATGGTCGGGTACATCCCTTGTTATTGGACCTGATATGACCAAACCAATATCGCTTTCTATACTACAACAACAGCTCTATCGAATCCAACTGTCGTTTTTTACTGCCGCGACGATACGGGTTAATTTCAACAATAATCCACTTATGATTATTATAATAAAAATTTAAACAAAAGTGCTATTACGAAACATTTTATAAAATTATATTAGTAGATTTGGAACATTATTATGAAATATGTAAAGAATACATAATAACTTTAAACCATGTTAATATCACATATATACTTGTAGATGTGTTTATTTAGATTTATATGTTTGTAAATGGTAATAAAACATACATAGTGAATTATTTTATTTATTTTTACATTATTATATCATATTGCAGAACCACTAGAGCGTTACGGGGGATCCCAAGTCGCCGTGATGATAGTGCAGCACTCTTTAGTTGGAACATGGAACATTATGTTGTTTCATTGCCGATTTAAAGTATTGTCCCTTAACTCTACGACAATTTAATTCCTTAGTATTTTAATTATGCAATATAATTAATATCAAATAACAAGTAGGTAGATACATATGTGCTATTCTTACTACATAAGTCTCTTTTTAAATCAAGCCCATATAAATAGTTAATTTATATCTTTATGAATGTATTTGATTTTTTTTTATTAAATCCAAGCTCATTGGTTATTCAGGATAAAAAATATTTCAGGTTAAGTGTAAGCGAACATGGCCCTGGTCTGAATGTTGGTTGGTCTTTATAGCAGCCGTCGGTGTTTTATTGCCATGCATTATTTGATGTTCCCCTCCTCTGGTATGGCTCTGACTTTTATATTACCTCCTCTTCTTTGAATTTTCTCACCAGGTTTACCTTCCAGATAGCCCACCACACACAGCCCCTCTTGATCGACGTCGCGACGCTTTATATTATGCCTCACCTTACTCCGTATATCTTACATACTCGTACACACATCGAGGTATCAACTTTATGCCGTAATAATATGAGGATTCTTATATAACATACTTCACAATTAATTTAATATATATCACCCGGAGTTGAAAACTCGCGCGATCGGAAAAGTTGTGAAATTGAATATTGGCAAAAAGTTACTACATTTTTTAGTTTGAAAGCAATTTTTCAGTGAAAACGAGTGACGTAAGTATTTCGGCTACATTCTGGATATCCATCATGTTGAATCTTTTATATATTATATGAGAAGAGTGCGGCTATCTCACCCCCTACAGATCAAACCCCCACAGATGCATCCAGGTTAAATGAATAATATATTAGGTTGGAGGCCCAATCGAAGCTCGCTTCTTAAATAAACCGATCCAATAAAAGGCTTTACGATCTTCCCTACACAACTATACTAAACACCTTTAAAAAATCTCTATAATGAGCGCTCAAATAGTGTTGCAAAAACCAGCTACATGTATAAGACTATAATTATTTGTATATAAGTATATCCTGATATAAAGCAAATTCAAGGATTTTTTTATAGGTTAAGCACTCCCCCAAGTGTTATATTTTTAGATAAGTTGAATATGTATCTGTGATAAAGTTTGATATGGCCTGACACATAATGATATGGAGGAACGCGATGGTGTGAGGTTCACAATATTGGATGCACGACCAAATATACATAATATGTGAAATAGGCTACCATGGGGATACCAAATGTGCACTCACACTAAACAAGAGATCCTACTTTACCCTGACAACAATACACCACATATCACATTATCTAAACCAATGCAACAGATCCGGGAAGTTTTCACAGGAAGGAAATCAACACAAGAGATACCTGCTGTGGTAGCTAATAAACTGGATAACCTCAATTATTGCTATATTTTTATAATCACATTAAAAAAGAATGTTTCTGCATATTTCAATCCCGTCATAACAATTTACTTTTGCGGATGATATCTAAATTCAGCGCTTTAAAATGAGCAGAGGGCCACAATACAATAAATAATGAGGTAGTTTTTACGCGTTTTAATATTTTTTTTTTAATTTAAAATCAGATCTTAATTTTGTGGTAAAAAAGAATGCCGAAATTTACACGCCCCCGCACTGTAGAGAAATAAATTAGTAAATTTTCGATCTAATTCAACCATGAATTGTATTTTGAATACTGAGAATCAGACAGAGTTACTTTTTTGTGACCCTAGGTTGTAACTCTTATAATAAAAATGGCCAACAAGTAAAATAAAATTATATTTAGAAAAAAAAATCTGGTTGTATGGGAACATATTTTTTTTTCAAAAAATCCCTCCAAAATTTGACACAATTCACTTGATCACAATATAAAAAAATGACATGTCATTCATTCGATAGGTATCCCAACTAATTTTATAACTTTATAAGGCTTGTTAAACAAAATCTGTACAAGTTAAATTAATAAGTATATAATTAATTTTGAGGCTTACGTGTATGGCAGGTTTAATTGGCAAACAAAATTGACATATTTGCTAGTGTTCAGGTAGTGCATATTACACACCGTTAATTAGTTTAGTGATAGTCACATACGAAGGATTTCATTAAATATTGAATACCTTTTCAAAATTACACACAAATTTAATATAAATAATTCAATTGCACATTATACTATAATTAAATATAATGTGTCAGTATATGTGAATTATATTCTAATTTAAGCTAGCCTAATCAGTACATTAACTAATTCAAAATATTCACATAGGTACTCAAAGTATGAAAGATTTATTTTTCAAGTTGATATAAAAATTTACCACTGAGTTTAATAAAGTTCTTATATATTTACATAAATGTAGTTAAGCAGAGGATGAAAAGTGTTAGGTTTAAATGTGTCTAGTTTTCAGTAACGCAATCGTTAGTCGCAATGGGGATTGTTTTTCAATTGGCATACGCGACATATGTTAAACAATGTGTAACGAATATCAGGAAAATGTTTTTGTAACGAATATCAGGAAAATATCATTTTAACCAACAAACGCAATTTAAATTTTGCACTGGTCACACGAATAATAATTTGCTAGCTGTAGTTATGCTTTTTGAGGATACCATCAAAGGAAAATTACGTTGCAGTTGGAATGCAGAACAAAATGTCCCAAACGGCTTCATTTCTCTAATCTACTTATTCCATCCTGTTCCTCCCAATATGAACCGGTTTTCCTAATGTCGGTGTCACAATGTCCGGTTCGTTTGTCATTCTAGTTCATTTGTCAGACAGAGAAGATTTTGATTTAGTTTTGGACTACTCGCCACAATCACATGCAGTTTTAACCTTATTCATGCATCACAAGTAACAGGAATATACAATTTTCAGAGTTAAAAAATTATGATGGATGGACTCATTCTGTCGATATTTAATGAGGGGTAGTATCGGAACAAATACTTATTTTAAAATAATATATTTCCCAGTCTAAGTATCCTTTAAAACGCTACCATATTATTTTATAAAATGTGTATTGAGCGATAGTGGCTTTTTATTTCAAGAGAGTGGATAGAACTTTTTGATGGAATTCCAAGTTTTATTTAAAAATAGTAAGATTAAATTTCTACAGATTATTCATTGATTAGGTTTATAGCTTGTCAGATTTAACTCAAAATTACAAATCATTAATAAACCATCGCAAAAATTATTATTAACTGTGAAAATATATATTTAATATTAGGTATAAAAACAATTTGATATAAATATATACATATTTTTTAAGCCTGAATAAAAATAGCTTTTTTGTACTTAGTATTATTGTATAGTAAGAATGCAGTAAATTATGCTTTAAAATTATTTATGATTTTTACATCAACTCTACATAGTTTAGTATGATTTAATTGAATGACAGCATACGATCGATCTATCAAATGTCCACAATTAAACTTTTTTATGTTATATGTATTAAATTAATTTATAAGCTCAAGAATCTTTTTTTGTGAGAGCCAGGTGTATTTTATGAGTGTGATATGAATGTAATAAAGTGTGAATTGAAGGTAGTGATTGAGCAGAAAGGTCGGGTGGAAGCTGAAGTGCAATGTTTGCAATGATGGAAGGAGAAAGCCGCTTAAGCCGAGGTCAACTGCTTTGAATGGAATACCAAGCTTCCAATTCTCTAAATCCCAAGAATGTCTGACTCTCTACGAGACCGAGTAATTCACCCTATTGCCACTGAATATTGCTCAGGAGACTACCTGACCACTTCACTATGCAATACTCCTAGAAAATATTCACTTAAAATGTCTTTTATTATACCTACACTTCAAAAATATTAAATATAAGTATGGTTAGTAATTTATTACATATGATATGGGGATACAGCCTGAGTGATGAAATGGGGTGAAATGATATGAAAAAAGTTTAGAGAGCCTCAGATGCATTCAGGCCACTTGAAATCCATATAGTGGCATAAGGAAGAACTACTCTGATCGTCTTCATACTACTATTGGAATGCATCTCTATTTCTTCAACTTATACTAAAAACTATGACAAATAAAAAACAAAACAATAATTCTAGCTTAAGGTTACGCTAGTATTGTGTAAATTAATTATGCATATGATTGGATTGGCATTATAAGTAGTTGACACATCTTAAACAACAGGTGATAATAACAAAACTTAGTTGTTTGACACAAGTCCCTATACTTGGCGACACTTTCAACACTAAATAATTAATTATGTACTGGAGACATCTTAACTTATCTACGGACTTTCTAAAACTGAACTTAGCCCACATCAACCTACTTTTGAACCGGACAAATACAAAGCGGCAGTGAAATGCGGTAAGTGTACTCTTCTATCTTACAAACAACCCCTATTTACACAGTTATACCTTGATATACTTCCCTTATGCTCAGAGTTACCACTGTCTTTTATCATACGATTTCTTTAATAAATATAATTTACATACAGTTTTTCTAGATTATGATTAGATGCTACAATATATAATTAATAGACCTCATACTTATTTTAATACGGAGTACAATCAATTGGTAATTAAGATAATTGATAAGTCATAACATTATTTATGGGGGGGAGATCCACTTGTAGAACTACTAAAATATGTATAATAAATAATAATAATAAAATAGAATTTTGAAATATAAACAAATACTTAATAATTACCACTATCCTGATGTTTGGTTGGATTTCTACGAATTTATTTGAGTTCAACATGTACGTAATCAGTTTAACTTTTACAGTTACCAAATACTCTTTGACTCACTATTCATTTATTAAATCTAAATCGATCATAATTTCATTTAATCCATTATCATATGTGTAATATAATATGCATAGTATATTATTAAGTAATATTGATCGTATTTTAAATATGTTTAGGAGTGGTGGGTGAAAAAGCATGGGTATGTGTTGGGTTTAGGTTTGGTGACCGGTCTGCACCATATGTTACGGGATTTTCCTTATCTAGTTTCTATTTCGCTGAGCTCTGTCAAGTGACACACACTACTCTAAACAAAATTGACCACCTAAGGTGTTTCTTTTCCACACCGTTTTTTATTGTATTTATTAAAAAATAAATACATTATTCGATTCGTTTAAAATAGTGTTGGAAAGAAGAGTGAGGTGAGATGTGAGAAGGTGAACATGGGTTGCATATTTCTAGGCAGAAGGCACGATTTGGCATGTTTATATTGGGGCCACGACGTTTTTGATTGAAATATTCACGGGCAATTTACAAGTTTCACCCAAGAAGAGCCTCGAACCGAAGGACTCGTAAGATTTATAACTGGAAAATTCTTCAGCCGGTCTGCTTGAATATTGAATACTTTGGAACAGACCCAGCGCCAAATAACCCTGTCTGCGAGCTTTTTCTTCTCATACAACTTTTGCAAGACTAGGGGTCCCATTTTTTCATCGGGTCTTATGCTTTTTCTTTTAAACCCAAAACAGACAACTCGCATATTTCGATCATAACATTATTATTTTCAGTCTCGATACAGTTGTTTTTCTTGTTATGAATAAACATAATATACACAAAAAACGACTTCTATAAACTTGGATTGGATACAAATAGATAATAATTAAAAATTACATATATTGAAAAGCAAATCATTCAAATTGTATCACTGTATATAAGGAGGCTTTATATTTTATAATTTCTTTATTATGTATAAGTTTTTACAATGATTGATAGAACAATACATCTTTGGAAATAGTCTTAGGTGTACAGAGTGTATAAATCTTCTTACCTTTAACTAACATTAGAATGTTTTATTTAAATTTGACATGAATAATACTATTTTACTACATTTCTTAAATTATAGAAAAATAAAAACCTAAACAATAAAAGCTAAATAAACAACACAATTACAAAATAAAATGCTTACAAACTAAATAACAGTTCGTTTGGGTAAAACCAAATTTGAGTCGAGTGGATTATTAGAAATTTACAATTTATTTTTAAAAATAATAATAAAATAAGTGAAATTAAAATTGAATTCTTTTGTCATTATACTCTTAAAATTACTCCAAAATAAAATTGCTTTTAGTACGCATACGCTGTGTAGATAATCATTTAATTTCTGCGATTCACTATAAAATATTTTGACTGATTACAAGTTCATCCTTTGTAAGAAATATGAATGTAATAAAAAAAAATCCTTTAAAAAAATTAACCCGTATATCGAAAAATAATTTCATATTAAATAAATAAATTAGTTTTTGCAACTTTCTCTGAAATTTTAATATGCATCGATGACTTTTAACGTTTAAGCGTTTTACCTAACGCTCCTAAACTGTAATTTAGGGAACTCATCACGATGGTGTCAGGGATAAGAGCTATGTTAAATAGGTTCATAATATGCATGTGTTTATGTTTCCTGATTATTAAAATGCTGACGTTAGATTGAGTAAGGAGTGAGTCGGCTAATGAATTGCGTAAACTAGCTACTACAGACTGCTAATGAGTGTTGGGTAGTCCAAGTGATCTGCCGCACGCCCCGACCATTTTATTAAAACCATTTTAATTAGAATACCTAAATTATAATTTTGAGACGAGGGCGTAAGTTTCCCGAGCTGATCTCCTCCCATTTATGAGACGCTCGCTACAGTTTTTTCATCCCCGCGCTTCCAACTCCCTTTCCGGGGGCGAAATTAAAAACAGACACGTTCGACGTACGTGCTTACAATTTTAAAAAGAGCGTCTCTGATGAATTTCATACATCGATCTGTTTGGACTAATTGCGAGGCTATGGCTTTCATTGTTGTCCATAAAGCTGCTTTGTCATAATTGTATCGCTCGTCAGATACTTGCGATGAGTTTTTCCGTTACAAAAGCTTTTAACAAAAGTAATATATTCAATTTGAATCATCAAAGAGGTGGCTACATGATAAGCCTGAACATGTTTACCTTTTGTCATACTTCAATACCTACGATCCGTAAAGCTTCATTTTTAAAAATAAATTGAAAGCTTAACCCTTTATAACAATATGTGGAAAAGATTATATCGATTCTAAAAATAATTTATTTTAATTAAATTATAAGTAACGTGAGTGCTATTTATCGTATTTATTTTATTGTTTACTTGATTATTTAATTATTATTTGTTTAGTATTTTAATATAATTGAAAAATATTGTAATTATTTTACCAATTAGAGTATCTTTAAAGCTATAGCGATATATTATATGTAGGTACACAAAATAAAACAGTGTAAATCACTTTAAAAAATATTGCAAGGTTACACGTAATTCGATCCAGAAGTCAACACAATCAACAGTTGTGAAATGAATTAAAAATCAGTATTTTAACTTTAGAAAAAGCCTTAAAATCATCAACAATTCCTGGAATTGAAAAATATATATTATACGACTCTACTGAGATCTTCGCGGTCAGAATTGTAAGGTCCATACTAAAGTAATTATTAAATGCAGCTCTATGTATAATATAAATGAACATGCCTTTTTATTTTTTTAAATTCGAAAAATTGCTTTTAATTTCACTGCGTCGACAATTTCCAAAAAAAAACCATAAGAATTTGGCAAATTAACCTAATTTAATAGATTGTATTTTTTATTGATAGTCCATTAATCACTGAATGTACACACTTTGTATATTTTTTATACATTTATTGTAATACAACTGTATTCTCGTGAAGATAACGAGCTGTTATGTGACTCCCTTGCGACCTCTTCGCAATTGCACCTATAAAGGAAATGTTAAGGGCGTTCCCTTACTGCCTTAAATGGACATAATATACAAAAAACCACGTCCACTTTCATTCTTTCCTTCTGACCCTCCACACATATTCTTTGCCCTTTGATGGCTTGTGAGGGCAGTTTATGTAACAGAAATCAAGTTGAATGTTTTTCACATTACGTACTACTAAATTGTTACTGACATTATGTATATTATAAGCAGGTTGTTATTGCCATTATAATATTACTTTATCATTTACCAACTGCATTAGTTTTTTATTGATTATCTGAAATTTACATAATATGCTTGTACATTTATCAAATATTAGATGCATGGGATAATATTGATATTGAAAATATTTTTCAAAATAATAAAGGAATATTTTAGGACATTTTTGTGAATGTCCTAAAATATTGGTCATTTAAAATCACTTTTCATTCCCTCTTTAGGTCAAAGTCTGATTATAAAGAATGTTTACAAACTATTTTAATAATACTATTATTTGCCATTCACAGGATAACACGCGTGGCTACGAATACTGTGGTCATGGGTTCATACCAGAATAAGAAAAAAATCATTTGATGGGTTATTACGACTAGAAAATCGGGGATAATATTAATAAAAATACCGATCGACCGTTTTGATCCATGATTATTCTGATTTCCTCGATTGTAAGGTGAATAATGAGGCGATTATTAGGCCGATGAACTGTGTAACTAGTAATAGTTAAGATCATCGACAAACAATGTTTTACACATTGTTAAAAAAACAAAATTATAAAAATAAAAAGGCCCTCGGGACGCATAGAAATAAATAAATTATAAGCAGACTGAGCACTGACACGATTACCTTAAAAATATTAACATAACATTTAATGTAAAGTATTTGTACATCAAATATTATAATACAATATTCATGGTATAATATTGATAGAATAATTTATTTTACAAAATAATAAAGCATTATTTTGAAAATATAGTAGTAGTAATATTCTTGAATATTATGCAATGAATTGAATCATTTTGGGTGTGCAAACTCAGTCTACGGCTGATTATAAGGAATGCTTTATATGTATTTTAGTAAGACTATTATTTGCCATTCAAAAGGTTACTTTTTTGTTTGACTTTAAAGTGACCAAATAGTGTTGGAAATGGTCTTTTCGCTTTGTTCAATTGAATAATTTTTTTTTTTTAAACTTGAAAAAAACAACAATAATCTGATTGATGAATTCATAATGCTTGTAATGTGTGGTTAAATGGTACAATGTGATATCGATTGGTTTGTAACAATATGAAAATAGTTGAAATGTCGGTCGACGACAGGACAGGGTCATATAGAATAACGATTGTTGGGGGTGAACGGGTCACAAAGGATTTCGGTGATCGATGTCAAATAATGTTATGTCAGTCATGGCTATCCGATGGCGTCAAACTATACCTGATTTATGATACATCCATTATTACACTTGCTTTATATGTATCATCACCGTACCCGTATTTGTATCTATCTATAATATTTTTACATTCAATCAAAACTTTCGCGCCCCTAACCAGACGAATGGCACAATCAATCAAGTGTAGATGTAGACCTTGAGAATTTAACCACAGTTTATGTCACCGCTTTTAATATATTTAATAATTTAAAATAGGTAGTAATTTTTATTTTATAATTCTAGGAGGACCTGTCTCTGAAAGATGTACATATTATGTATAATATATAGAAAGTAGGTATTTGCTGTAGTGTATTTTAAACCCAGCTGCTAGTTTATGGTCATGTTCTTAAAATGCTTTTCATCTTTACACATGATTTACAATGTAATAAAACTCTATTTTTCTTCAATATAATCGGGACGATAATATTTATAAATTTATTTTCACACAAACAAAATTTTATATTATGAAAACAATTCCCGCAAACTTTGACTTCTTAAAATAATTATTTAACCTATAGTGAGTACTTGTTAAGGATTTTCATTGAAAGTAGAGGTAGAAAGTAGCCCAGTTATTGATTGAAACAACGTTTTAACCCGCATTTTCATTTTCGCGGCATTTGCCCTCTTTAGATAATATTTGTCACAATATTTCAAGTTTACTATAAATAATTATTTATATCGGGTATTCTTTTAATTTAGTTAAAAATATTATAATCTTTTCTACAAACCTTATAGGTACCGAGATTTTCAACAACACAAGGCAAATTAGCATCTCTTCCAAGGGCGACTGTCACATTGGGTATTGGCTCAGCAAAACGAGGTCCTTCTGTCAAAACTGAAATAAAAAATGGATACATTGATTAGAATATGGACACAATTTTAAAATAGTATTTATTTTAATTCTAATTAAATAATTCGTTGGGTAGATGGGGTGTCTTTTCCTCGGGGTGATATTTATAAAAGCATTGTTCGGTAGCGTGACTGCAAGTACTGCATCCGGCGGTGGAGATCATTATCAGGTGGATATTTTGTTGGATTGCTGTGTCCAGGAATGTTCTATTTGGTTTCTGAAAGTTGGTGGTTGTGACCAAGAAAAAGGAAAAAGAAGGACAACGACGATGGGAGGAGAGATAAGGTGAGACTTTGACTAAGTGCCGCCCCTCGACAAACGACTGCAAAATGTAATTTTTGAAAGGCACACCCCAAACTCAACAACAATAGCTGAACCTCTTACTCTATATTATTATTTTACATAAATTAAAATATTATTTTAAAGCTCATCGTCAAAACTGGGACAAAATTTTTATCATGATTCATGATGCTTGAAAGTGATGAGACATTTTCTTTTTTTTAATAATACATTATTAAAATGACTAAATAACAATATTTTAGGGGGGGGGGGTAGGTCATCGCAAAAATAAGTGTTTTTTTTTATTATTAATGATTAATAATAATAGTTTTAGCCGCCATCTTGGAAACAACTGTTTCCGTTAAATTTGTCATAAATTTTAAACTTTTTCTTAAATAATTAATACCATATGCATTAACGTATTTTCACAATAACCTACCACCCCTTAAAATATTCTCAGTAAGTTCAAGTTCACCGTGTATAAGAGATTTCAAAAATCGATCATTTATATTATGTAGTTTATTATTGTCTGTAATATATAGACTCCTTCAAAATCTACGCAATTTCACTAGATTTTTAATTTGATACATTGCATTTTTTTATTAGATGGTCATAACTTGTTTTAAAAGAAATTCAGGGAGAAAAGATTCGTCAAACAAGTATCAGGTTGTTTGTAGTACGAGTATAAGGCACATACTAGTGAAAGAAAATATGCTTGCTAATTATCTTCTAACATGGCTTTTATTTGGTGTAACTGTATCGTGTATTGATTAATGTTTATTTAACATAATATTTAATTAAGGCTCATGGTAATCTAATTATCCAGTATCGCTTTCAAGTATACAAACTGTGTAAAAAACTGTTTGGAGTTAAGGCATTTAATTATTTAACATTGTTGAAAAGTTTCTCCAACACGCGTCTTTTACCCTACTTAGTCTTCAGAAAATCTCTTTACAGCCAGCTTTGTTTCAAAAACATTTAAACCGACCGAAGTAATGCATTGTACATTTTAAAATACATTAGTGAACACAAAATACCGACATATTAAAATATTATCAAGCCAGGTATGTTTCTTCAGGAATTCCCACATTCTAATATAATTTCTTTACTACCGCATTCTAATTAAATTACTCATAGAAAAACGTACACAATATAAACAATGCTATATTTTTTTCATTATAAAGAAATTATCACATCATTGGAATAGCTATTTTATAAAGATAATGTCTATATAAAATAATGTAATTTACAGATAATTCATATTAACGCGCAGCATAATATTCAATATTTTTTTCAAAGAATAAAAATCAGTTTCAAAAGGCTATGAATGGTTTTTACAAAGAAAAATATTACACAACTTAAGCAAAACTAAATCAAAATACAGAAAGGGGTCTAAAACATAAAGAGTGGGTAGTGAAAGGATAAGAGATTGTTGGTTGTAACCAATCCGTCAATGTGAGAGTGCCCAGGGGGTTGAACATGTCTAGCTCCCTTAATTAATTCCCCTTTAACTTTTAAGATGCCTTCTTTGTATTTTCTTTTAAATTTCACTCTCAGTCTCGACTGATCTTTAATCATTTAATGTCAAACTTACGCAGTATACTTTTTATAGTGAAAATATTACGATATAAAGAAGAAAGCACAAAGGAGCTTCACACTATAATTATTGACATATTATAGTTACTTTTAATAATATATTTTTACTGCGTTATACCAAACTAATTTTTAACATGTAACTAATTTAACATGAATTTATGCAAAGTCTGAAAATTCATATATACGCCCCCAGAAGCTTTTTCGTGTTCATTGTTTGTCGGTGATCTTAACTTTTACTAGTTGGACAAATCATGGATAGAGCGGCTCTGCTCGATCTTAAATAATGACCTCAGCATTTGGCTTACAATCTAGGAAATCAGAGTAAATATGAATCAAGCCGATCAATTGGGATTTCAGACGAATCTTTTTTTTGTTTTTTTTTATTCGAGCGCGATTTGAACACCTGACCATAATATTTGTAGCCACGCTCCTTACCCCCTGAGCTATTGTTACGCTGGCTAGTATAATATTAAATAACAAATATTTCAATATGTTTTGCTAGACATAGATATACTAGATGAAATTGCATGTTAGCAAATCATAGATAAAAAAACACTCACAAATTTTATTCGTATTTCAAAGTATTAATAAGTGAGTTAGTCTTCGATGAAAATTAGTATATACATATAATTATATATAATAAATATATATTTATGATTATTCAAAAAATATAATACCAGTACTTCTAAAAATTTGTATTTTTCTGAGAAATTTCTATTATGATTCAATGGGTTATTATAAAAAAAAACAAATATTTAAGTGTCACGATATTTTCGGTAGACTATTGCATGGAGGGTGGCGTGAGTGGAAACAATCCATCATTTATGTATAAGATCGAATATTGTTATGCTAATCCTTTCGTTTACTCTAATGAATTTTGTATATGCGAAATACTTGAGGGATTCTCACACTTTGTTTTTGTGGAAAATTACCAATGGGAAGAATAATTTTATTCTGCGGTAGAGCCTCTTCAAAGTGATCCAACCTGTACGTGCCCAAAGCATTTTAACACCGATTACAACACTCATACTTTGTGTACTCAATAAAAATAATGTAAAATATATTTTCACAATTCCTGTTACGCGTTTTAATAAAAACACAATTTATCAACGGGTAAAATAGGAAGTATTAAAAAAATGTCGATTTTAAAGAGGCTCGATTATCTGCAATTGTAATGTAATATAATATAAATGAAAACCTAAAGAGATGGATTAGCAAATCAATATTATTAATGAAAGAAAATTCCGATTTGTTATATTTGGTTATTTTATATCCAATAGAGTTTGGCAATATTATCAACTATTGTATAAAAAAATATAGTATGTAAACTTTGTGGTGGCTTAGAAAACCATGGCTCTTTATTAGGATTAGATTTAGTGTTATAGAATAACAGATGTATATTTTTTATTAGCTTGAAAATAATTTTAAATAATGGTGATGTCTTATCCAGGATGATTATCAATGTCATATTGAGAATCAATACTATAAAACAAATCATTACTAGATTAGTGATGCTTATAATATTAACTGTCTGAAAATAATGTGTAAAAATAAGGAGATATTCTTTTAATTATAAACCTTCAATTATATAATTACCATTAGTATACATATATTTAATAAACCTTTCTTTTATACTCTAAATATATATATATATATATATATAAAATATAGGCTTTTTGTTTTCATTACTTTAAAGAAAGGGGAGAAAAGCAGGGCTGGTTTAGGTATTGACAAAAGATCTCATGCTAAAGAGTTTTTTTACTCTTAGCTCATAAATTTTAGTGCTGAAAATCGCCCTGACCAAAGAGAAATGCACTTTTCAATCCCCTTGGATGTGCGTTTCAGAACGGAAAATAATCTTGGTTTATTGTACCGAAAGCATTTTAAAGAATAATTCACAAATTTATTCCAGCAAAACTATCGGCAGAACCCATAATATTGATATTAAGATATATTTAAAAAATTTATCCGTCACAATAACATCTTCAAAAATGGCATATTTAATAAAATTATTAATAATTATTATTATTGAATAGCATAAAGTTTGTTGTTAGTAAGTAAATATCCATACCACATCATTTATATATGGTTTTCAGTTGTGCTATTTTAATTCAACGATTTAAAAAAACACAGCAGGTAAATTTCCTTTAACACAAACCAGAGCGTAAAGTTGCAATTCACATAATTATCTTCAGTATTTAACAAAATTCAATCATTATTCCATAAGGTAATTTTGGGATTCAAACAAATAACTTCTGGTTCTATTATTGAATCCACTCTCTGGGGATTATTTTATTTCAAAAATTATTTTGTTTTTGGCATAATGTTTCAGCAGGTGTGTTGCATTTATTAACCCTCTAAAATAATTGTACACAAAATCATCGCAAATGAAACATTAACAAAGAGGATTAAGCACTTATCTCATTTTCGCACTGAGCCATCAATTATTATAGCACATCATCATTAATTTAAAAAAGAAACACATTTTTAATCAAATGATTAATTTATATAAGATATTATGATTATATCAAAGAGCTGTCCACTTTGAGTGTATAGTATTTCAGTATATTTTTGTCGATGTGAGCAGTGGACTCATTTTCAGGATGGGTTCTAAAGAAATTATTTGCGAGAGTTTTTAGCACGTCCCTCAAAAGCCTTGTCAGGTGACAAAAAGCCTACCTGGAATTCATTGTATGTGTTTGGAGAAGAAGCAAGCATCTGTAATAAAACGGAGAGCATAGAAATCACTAACAATAGAACCAGGTACTCGAAATATTACTGGTCATATGCTTATTTATTTTTATATTCACATCAAATTTTAGTGATATATATATACCCATTAAATCATAAATAAATGTCAGTTCGTATAGATAATCTCATTGCAATAGTGCAATTGATAAAATGAACAGACACAGCTTTCTATTTTGAACTTTATTTGAATATAATTCTTTGTACGTCTGATAACAATACAGTTAATTTTATTTAGTGTACCAAATTTAGCTATAATATATTTTTCCGAGATATCTCGAGGTGGATCGGCATATCGATTATTTTCTTTTTTTTCACAGATAGCTTAGACATATTCCTACAATGAAGATAGTGGTATCAGTTTATTATTAAACTAACTAACCAGCCCTCAATAAGACCCTTCTCCTTTTATATTATCACCCACATGCTATGACTTGACACTTTTCATTCAATTTACTAGTGCGACCTGAAAAACTATTTATTTTTTTGAATAATGAATAATGTCCTTTATTAACATACCTATTTCTGAGTATATTCAATATATGATGAAAAAAATAAACATTTGCAATCAATCACATTTGTAAGAATCACAGTTAATTTGGTGATTTTTTGATTAATAAATATGAGGCTTAGACCAATTGTTAAATTATCTTAAACGCTACTCACACAAATCCTATGAGACTATGGGTCACATATCTTGTTTTTTTTTTAATTAAATATATTCTCATGTTAAATAATCCTTTGGTAAATATAGATGGTAGATATGCAGACGGAGCAATAAAATAGTCTAAATAAAGTGTATTTGAATAGTTCAGATGTCATACCCGACAATATCGTATTTTCGGAGCAAACTTTATTATATTCCTATTTTTACGATAGTTTCGTGTCTGCAAAAATAATAGCGGCTAGTCGATTCTATTATAACAGCATTGTTTATTGCATTATTACGATAGTAGAACAACGGTAAAGTTTCGGCTACGACGTGAAAGTTTCAACTTTACGGCCTTTGTGAGTCTTTTTCCGGGATACATATACACGTATTATATACTTGATTTCAGTCAGTATGATCGATTGATTCTTTTGTGTCCTCGCTTTGTATGACGAGATTAAAAGTGATATGCTAATGCGTCTCCGAAACTCTTGATGATGATGATGACGTCAAAGAACATGATGTATGGAAAAATCATTATCTGGCCACGCATTAACGAGACGCCCTTTCAATCTTTCCGACAACCCTGAGCTTACAAAAGAAAACTTTTTAACATAAATAATAATGCTGATGTTAAAATTAAGGGAGATTTTAGTAAAAAGATTACGTATTATTATATATTGGGTGATATAATATGTTATTTTTAAGAATTTTAAAATGTAGCATTCCTTTAACAATATTTTTTTTCCTAAATGATTTTTACAATGTTGTGTCCTATTAGGATTTATTTTAATACAGATGAGATACGAGAGTCAATTGATAAAATCTCATCACATTTAACTATATAATAATATTTATTTTCAAAAAATCAACTAGTAAAACATCAACAGAACTTAATTAAAGTAAGATTCATCACAATGTTAATTAAATTACCAATTAAAGTGTGTTGTTTTATGTATAAATTTTAATGGAAATCTCGTTGAACTAATAATAAAATTCGTGTGTTTATATTACAAATATCTCACGGACTTTATTTTTAACTTTAACATTTGAATTTTTGATATTAAATTGAGTGTCTGACTGATTGGAATAAGGACGTATATTGTTATCAATTTTTAGACAATCGAGTCAAAAAAATAATTTTTATACGATGAATTATTGTATTACAAAATTTTCAAATGTCATTTTACGGGAAAAGGGCATATTTTGGTATCCACACAAATTCCACGCAACCATTCGATTGATTTGTAAAACTTTCTTTATTATTATCTGCAGACAAATTAAACTAGTCGCTTATCGAAACATTGTCTGTCATCTGTAAATTTAATTAAAGTAGGGCTATTTTACTAAGAGCACTAGGAAATTTGATGTGTTAATTGTAGATTAAATAAAAAATAACCAACAATATTAATTGAAAAAGTCGATTGTAAATTGGTTTGGGCCAAATTGAAACGGACGGGACGTAATGAATTCCTTAAATGAGTTAGTATAGAGAAGATGGTGGGAATGTCCCGTGTCTGGCATTGTCCAAGTCGGGTGGATCAGATATGAGTATTTCCCTTGTTCCGGATAGATAAGGAGAAAGAGGAGCTAAGATATATTTTTCAATTAAGGCTTCGACTATGGTTTGTAAAAAGCATCTGAACTGTTTGCGCTAACAATGGTGACATCAGTCAGTGTCTAGTGGTAAACGGTGCGCTAGCTCCCATAAATTACCCCTTATCGCCAATGAGAGTTAACCCCTAACTGATTTATGCCACCAAACAGATAACGTCATTTTTTATCCTAACCTCAATGTCACAAACTCTTCAACTGTGTCACTTATACTGGATCCTTCAGAAACTCTTTAAATGCTCTTGTTATGAAGAAAGTCCCACCTACTCCAACAGTTTAAGAAGTTAGTATCGCTTCAAAACACCGAACTTAATATACTCACAATAATCAATTCAATAAAAGTTTTCAACATATTAACTTTAATTTTCTAAGCAACACATTCTATTTGAATGAGTGGTCATTTAGTGGATATAATTTTTGAAATAAATATTGTATCAACCTATAAATCGAGTATTTATGATCCAAAATTACCATGAATATTTAACATAGTGTGTGTTATTTTAATGAATGGCTCGCTGAGCTATAAATAATTGTACTGAATTAATATTTTTGATGAATTAGAATTTTCTTCACGTATTTATAGCGAACAACGTGATGTCGAAGGCCATGAAATTTTTATTTGCTTTTGCTTCTTTACGATCGCAGTCTCGTGGAGAATATTTTATATTCGGTTAATGTTCTATCGTCTTAAATACATTTTATGGCCTTTTTATAATTATTGAGAGTGAAAATGAATAAATATTCTAAATAGTAAATTGTACATTTACTGATGTTTCAAATTTATTTTAATATTGTAATTGTTAATGCTAATTTATGGTCCGATAAATCTTCCCGTGATATAAAATGCATGTAATCAAATACTACCTGCTACCAACTCAATCAAAATATTCTCATTAATATCGAGATCATAAAATTCTGAACAAATTTATAATTTATTACTATAGTTAAATTGGAATGCACGTGGTATTAATTAAAAAATTCACGTAGTGCATCATTTTTATAACACGCAACAGTATAAATATTTTAAATTCTATTTAATAGAATGTGTATTTCTATTTTCGTCATTTTAAATATTCCTGAAATTTGCCAACGTAACCATTTTGAAGGGGTTGTGATGATACAAAAGTGGATTTCTGTGTTACGGTGTCCAATGTAGAAGTCCATTTTGGAGATTGATTGGTGGTCCATTTGCTTAATGTTGACCAATTTCTTTTAATTGATCTTTTTATACAAGAATTAATATTTTATATGTATAATGATTTAATTAATGTTAAACTAACTTACCCTGACAAATGATGGTGAATATTTGAAGAAGTGTTATCGGCAAATGCCTTCCTCTAGGCCATTTATGACCCATCCTCTGAGTTTGTTTTTTCTTCAACTATGAATGTCTGATTACATTTGATAGGTTTTGTAATACTTCAACGACCACTTTTTGTACTTTATAAGCTCGAAAATATTCATTGAAACTGTGAAAAAAAAATGTAAATTGATGCTTCAAGATAAGAATGAGATTGAGCCGTCGCTAGTTTATTTTGAATAATTGATAAAGTTGATACGTTGTTCTCGTAAAAATCAGACGCAGCAAAGTTAACAACGTTAAAAGTTGGCGTCGAGACGCTAAAAGTGGAGTTGGGCGCTTCGCGGGTAATAAATAAAATTAGCTTGGCACGTAGATCATAAGCAAAATATACGATCTTTGCTCAAGATACAGGCACAACTTTTCACCTTCGCGGCTTTTTTACCCCCCGCCTATCACTTTTGCGTCTTTGCTCGTTTGTTTTCGGTCAAAATTTTTATTTCGCCCGCCGGCCGCGAATAATTAATGGTCCGCCAAAACCGACACGCGGTACAGCCATGTACTTTGATGTGATGAATCTGTTGCTTTTATGTAAACATTGTAATCACATTAATGATAATTTTAATTACTACATCCTGCCATATAATAAAGTGTGTATAGATGATAAACTATTTAAAATTGTCGGTACAAATGAGATAAAAGTGATATTTTAGAATAGTCATGCGGTATGGTAGTGTGTTGCATCAATTTACATGTGTAAAGTTCACTTTGATATGTTGTATTTGCATATTGTGTGCACTGAAAACTTTTGACGCGATCGCGATACTTGTGCGAGGACCAGGTGGCACAGTGGCTGCTACGTAGAGGCGTCTGTCGCGCGGAAGAACCGCGTCCATACTGACTTTACTGTAAGAGAACATTCGTGGATGGTGGTGTTTTTACAAAGGGGTGGAAAGCGCAAGCGCCACTAAAACTCACTGCAACCCCTCTCTCAATGCACTACACACAGAATGTCTCTGTCGCTTCTTCTTAATTCAATCATGCAATCTCATTAAATGTTAAACACGCACTTCTTTACTTATTTAAATCCAATCCAAACTAACTAATTAGAAAGCGATTTTATAAATAAAGATATATTTATGATTAGTAATTTAATTTGAATTTTACATTGTTCATAGGGTGACGTCTATAGTTATTGGCCAGTGTACAGTAATTGGCCATTTGATTTTTATATCGAAATAATGATAATGAAGTAGACGATTTTGATGTCGATGCGATTAATTTACTATTACTATTACCCGACTGGCCAATAACTATAACTTTTTTTCGTTTTGACAGCATAACTTCATTGTTTTTTACTTTATTGAAATATAGTATATAAAGAAACATTTTAGAATTATTAAGCACTACATTACAGTTTACAGATGTCATGTGACTGTAATTTAAAATGGTCTTTATAAGAGTTGAATAAGTAAAATTCCTTAACTGGTCAATAACTATAGACGTCACCCTATAATACAAAACATCTTATGAATTAGATCTACGTGTACAGAATATATAAATCTTTTTACCTACTACTAGTCTCATGTGAGAATATCATTTTTATGTGACATAAGAGAGAATAGACATATTAAATATAATAACAAGAATAGACAACATTAACAAAAACAATTACAAATTAAAACTAAATAATAGATTGATTGGGCAAAACCAAATTTGAATCGAGTGAACTATTTCAAAGTTATTAAATTTTCTAATGATATCAATTTTGCAAGTTCATTGGTAAAATGAACTTAGGTTTCCTCGAATTATATTTGGTTTTATTTACATTACTTATAATCGGGTAAGTCAGGAAGTTAGTCATTATAGTACAATGTTTATTACTCAAATCTGCGATATTTGCTTTGAGTATTTTTAACTTTATGTTCTCCCGTACTTATTCCTACTTTCTTGTGCCAGGTTCAAGATGTAAGGCCATCTTAATACACTTGTTTTGTGTGACTTGAAGTTGAAAAATGTTTGTCGCTAAAAATAATAATTCACGTGTGAATATTAAAATTAGCAAAATAAGGAATAATTTTAACTAGTTAATTATATATTCTGATTTACGTAGTTCCGATGATGATTTACATATATAAAAGAGCCACAAAATATAAAATCTGACATATAATTTACTTTTTATTTTAGAATGATGTCACTTACTATTTATAGTTAACTACATACGTATATTATTAAAATATGCA
Organism: Agraylea sexmaculata; assembly: GCA_022606485.1. NCBI lineage: Eukaryota > Metazoa > Arthropoda > Insecta > Trichoptera > Hydroptilidae > Agraylea > Agraylea sexmaculata. The sequence continues at coordinate 49,782 of JAGTTH010000644.1, forward strand.
ATATGTAAACCTATATTGAAATTTCTTAATTAAATTTGAATGTAAGAAAGTAGGATAATAAAAAACATAAATTTATTTGATATATGAGGTAATATTAAATATTAAAAGTATAGGAAAAACATAAAAACCCATTTAAAAATATGAGGATTATTAAATAATAACAACAATAAACTCTACATAAACAAAGATAATTACAATTTAATGTAATGCTGAAAACCAAATAACCAATTGGAATCAAGTGAAGTTATTTAATTATGATATCAATTTTAGAAGATCGTTGGTAAAATGAAGTAACATTTCCTCGAGTAAAAAAATTGTAATAATAAATTCCTATATACATATATATATATATATATATATATATATATATATATCCCAATATATAAAGCATATCCCAATGCAAATTTAAAAAAATATTTAAAAAAAACACTTTGTTCTATGGTATGTATTGTTATACATTTAATTATTGTGAAAATGTATAATATAATATTTATTGAAAGTAATCCCGTCATTATGAACTAATTAAATGTTGTTTGTTACAATCCTATTGTAAAATAACTACCCTTATTGCCCAATGTATATACATTTAACCTTTACTATTTCATATTTTCATACAATAATGCATGTTTGAATAGACTATTACCGCTACAATTTTCATAGGAATATTTTTACTTGTACATTCATACACTTATTCCATTACAAGCAGAATATATACAAGACAAACGAATTTTGATATTTTGCTAATTTAAGTATAAATATTGTATTATTTATTTGATGCATTTTGATAACACATAGGATATTAATTGAATTACATACACACGAGGTTGATGTTGTGTTGTATCGCGGGCAATGGAGTAATGCACTATGCAAATGATCAGTGGCTATCTATCATTTTAGCAATATTCATTCTATATGCATATGTATATAAACGAGTACATAGAGAATTCGATCTATTCGGGGTGAAGATCCTGGGAGATTCGAGTGACCAGCATCCATTTGGGGAAACTGCTTCGACATTTGCATTCCCATTCGGATACCGTATTCAATTAAGTGTTATACCACGTAAACTTCCTTCAACATTCGCTTAGCAATATCTTTTCATTAATAAATTCAATAAAATCGAACAAAATCATCAACATTTTATCACGTACAATGCGAATTTATTGAATGTAAAAAACACACATTCAATGATCTTAGGATACCTTCATACATATTTACATTATGAGAAAGTCTACGGAGACTTTAAATTGATCAGCATCATCATAATCAAATTTTAATAAATATAATTTACATATAATGTTTTGACATGTTACTTATTTAAATACGGAGTACAATCAATTGGTAATTAATATATCATAACATAATTTATGGGAAAAAATATAGAACATCCACTTATAGAACGTTTTATAAATCTGTATATGCTTATATGTATATATATCAAAATATTTTAAGTAAAAAAATATAATTAACAACCAAAATTAATATATTTTATATTTATAAGACTGATAACAAAATAAAAATAACAAGAAAAAAACACTAAAAATTTAAAACATAAAAATTATTTATTTTATAATTATAACAATTAAAATACCCAAAATGGAGTATTTATTATTATTAAAGTAATAATTAATAATTAATCAAACAATATTATTTTTCAAATCTCTGGGCCCTATAGGTATAAAAGTTTTTCACTTTAAATTCATCCTTAATAAGATAAATCAACTCATTTAAAATTGTTTAAAACTCTAAAGCAGAATCTGAATTTATTTAGAATCTATTATATTGTTGAAATTTTCAGATAGTAAATACACTTTTAAGATTATTAACTAATTAATTCATCTCATTTTTTAAGTGTATGCTGTTAAACTTAAATATGGCAGATAGTCTACTTAACATAAACTACCTTATAAAATGGAAAATCCAAGAAAATATAGACTAAAATGTATTTTTTTAAATTATAATAAAGATATTAGTAAGAATGTTTTCGTTTTTAAGCCGACAGCTATAATAAATTTGGTATTTTTATAGTTCATATTGCAAATAGCAAGAGGAGATGTGGAGTAGCAAATGACCATTGCAGTTAAACCACGATAGGTCGTGTTTAACGATATAACATTGTAGAATATATGCAAGTGGTGTTAGCTTGAAAGCCCTGCTAACTTCTGGCCAATATTTATTGCACAATTACTACCAATTTATGAAGCCCATTGCTTAACTAATAGAAACATCCCTAATTGTCACGGCTTTGAAATTATTCACTAGTCAAAGATTAACATTATTATCAAAATATCCACCGTAGTTATCATCTAAATTGAATAAGGCTTGAAGATAGGTTAAGCAATAGATTGTAATTGACGGTCTAGTATGATTTTTTTCTACCTAGATGCATCCTTGTATCATTATCTTGGATTAAAAAATATTTTTTAATTAGAATCAAACCAAAATGTCGTTATCAAATGTGATTTTCTTAACCATTTCAATGTACGAGTATAATAAATAAAATTGTTATTAAGTCGACTGGATGAAATAATTAGCAAGTTGCCTAGTAAGCTTTTTCAAAGTAGTTTATCATAGGTTACCCACCTATGAGGAAATCGACCAAAAAGTTTCGTCTATTTCTTCATAAAACAAATACGCTGAGTGTGACACTTACTATAAACTTATGTCTTCTAGAGCGTCGCGACGCTTCCACTCAAATCTTTTCAACAAACTTACTTACGAGGCTTCGGTCCTTTCATATGATTTTGCCGAACCTCACTTATACAATACTGTCTAAGACTTTCACATCTTTTGTATGATTATTTTTTGTATTTGATTATAATATGATTAGCAGACAATTGAATGACCGTGTCGTAAATTTTTAAATGATGTTGTAATTGGGTATGAATAATCGTGAAGAAGGGCTGAAATTATTTGCTGGGTAAGTGTTTTGTGTGAATTGTATTATTGGAGTTAGTTGAATGTGACTTCATCAAACGATGATAACGGACGGCAGCTGTCGGCTTTACTACGATCAAAACACTTTACTACTTCATCCCTTACAGAGGATATTATTATTACATTGCTTTCTTTCATAATATTTATCACGGTTCATAAAATTGAATCAATTTCTTATTTAGATCCATATTAGTAAATATTTTAAACAAGATATTAAAATAACATACTGTATGCTTAGCAAAAAATAGGAATTGAAGTGTGTTAAACGAAAATCGAACTATTGTTCACTTTATTTAGTTATATACCTTGTTGGCTTAGTGGTAAAAGCATGTGAGCAGTGTCGGAGAGACGTGGGTTCAATTCCCGCACCAGTTACGTGGTATAATTTGTCAGGATTATTTCAATGTAATATATGTACATATTCAGTGTATTAAATATGTTCTAATCGAGCATTTTCTGATTTAAATCACGAAATAATAATATTCAATGAATTTATTATAAAATGTGAACTGCACTAATTCTACTACTACTAATTCCAATTAGCATAATTTTATTAGACTTTTTATATTTTAAATTTTCTTTTTTAATAAAAAATATAATATAATCGATCAAGTATTTACCGTGAGCCCTCACCAAAAAATCCATTTATTTTAATCTTTCCTATAAATCAACTATTTTTAAGCCACACGATTTACATATTTGTTGTAGCAAATTATAAAATGGTATGATTAAAATCATCTATTTATTGTTATGTATCTACTATATTTGAATTTGTATGAACAACTTCAGTAATATTTATACCACTTAATTTATTATTGGTGATGATCTATATTAATGGTTAGTAAATATTTAATTTGAGTCTTGTTTTCAATAAACAAGTAAGTGATATTCTTGGCGTTTCTGAAAATTCAATATAAAATCAACGAATTCAATATTCAACGCTTTTTATTTGTTGAGTGCGTACAAAATATGTATACAATATAAGAAAATACAATTCTCGCAATACTATGCGGAAATGAATATACTTAAGTGGAGTATGCTTTTTTCGGGGTACGTTTAATTAATTATTTTTTTTCAATGAGAAGATTTTTCGATTATTTAAAATGTGAGAGTATATTTTGTAAATGCAAAAACAGGTCAGATTGCGAATCACTTGAATGATGATAACGGTCGGTAATGAGCAAGAGCTTAAAGGCCTCTCCACAATGTTTAGGGCCACTGTGAGTCCTCCAGTACCATCAAGTACAAGTGCAAAGTACTTGACAGCCTATCAAACAGTGTTGTGTTACTTGAACCCGTAGCTTGTCCCAGATACTTCTTAGAAAAGGACACCACCAACGCAATCGATTTGCCTCCAATACTCTTCAACAAAAAGGATATTTGACGACACGATCACAGATTACATTCTTCTGAATGCTCTGCTGAGAATCATATATTATTTTTATAATTGCTTTAAAATTAATTCGTATAAAAACAATGGTAACGCAACTGATAACTGGAAACACTTATAAATGAGAAAATTTTCAAATCAAATATTTTATAAAAATATCTGAAATTTTACAAAATTCAAATACCTGTAGAACCAAACTCAAATATCTTAGTATTTGTTTTATTATACATTATTTCTTTATTAAATATAATATACGTATAATGTTTTGATACATTATGATTAGATGTTACAATATTAAGTTTACAGACTAAGTCTTTTACTTATTTTAATACGGATTACAATCAATTGGTAATTAAAATAATTGCAAATACAAAAACCCACTTGTAGAACTAGTAAAATATATATATTTATAATACATAATAATAAAATAAAATTTAGAAATATAAAAAAAATACTTAATATTATATGAATAAAACAAAAAATTTGTGAAACACATGTATAGTAAAATCATTAATGACTGTGGAGACAGGCAAATGCAAATGTGTTTGTGAAAAGATTTTTTTTAAAGTTTCGCTTATTTGAAACATATTTGATTTTGTTTACATTTTAATCTTAATATGTATGTGACATTTTATTACTAACTAAAACTTTCCCTAAATTACCCTTATCTACTATTTATTATATTATTTTTTGATGATTAAATTATCATTTTGTTAAATTTAGCTTATCATATTTATGTATTACAGTACTTTTATATAATTTAATTCCGGTTCGTAAATGGGTTTTATTCCCCATACTATTTATACCTCTCATGTCCAATAAAAATTCTCATGTTAGTCATGTTAGTAAGAAGGTTCGCGTTCAATATAATATTGTAATAAGATAATGTTAGTGAATCGTGTATATACGAATAGAGTAGAGTTTAACACGCATACGCACCGCACGCACACACTCATATTACACTATATTGAATATGGCTCAAAAATGTATATTCCCTGTACATATATAAGTCTATTTCCTAAGATGTATTGTATTGCTAACCGTTGTAAAATTCATACTTAATAAAAAAATGTCATATTTATCATTCAATGTATATGTATATAATAAAAAATAAATTCGCTAGTATATATTAAGTAGTTATTCATATTGAGATTGAAGCTAGTTTGATTGAGTGTTTAGGAATTGACATCTATTTTCCATTTAACTGGATGCGAAATGGAGAGGAAGTTAAAGGAGAGTGGCTTTGGAGGAGACTCTATTGGAAAACCGCAGTGAGATGGTCGCATTATAATTGGAAAAGTGAGTGGAATGTTTACAGACAATAAGTAATATTTCAGACAAGTCACAAGAGGCATTCAATTTAAGTTAGGTCCAGTATTTGCAGTATGAGCTGCTTCAATTGCATTATTGCAAAGGATGTATTCTGCGTATTCCATAATATAATGCACTACAATACAATTCTCTATTGAGTATAACTTATTACTTAGGAACGTTATTAAAAACTTAAATAGGTTTATGAATATTGTTTCTATTTTAAAAAAACTTTCATATTAAATAATAATTGTTTGATTTTGAATATAATAAGTTAATATTAAGAAAGTCCAACTAAGTGATTTTTTTAAATTATTATTAAGAGAAAACAGTCGTCTAGAATACCAAAGAACAACGTGTTAATTGTCTGTCGGTGATCTTAACTATTACTAGTTACGAAGGTCACCGACTTAATAATCAGTATTTACCTTACAATCCAGGAAATCAGAGTAAAACTGGATCAAGAAGATCGATCGGGATTTTATTAATATCATTCCCGATCTCCCAGTCGTAATAAACAATCAAATCAATTAAAAAATATATTATTAAAAAAAAATTAACTTAACGAGTGGGATTTGAAACCATGCTAGAGCTATTACGCTGGTAAATGATGTATGAACTTATATATTGCTCTGTTTTCAAAGACTTTCCTATAAATACCCACTCAATGAATTGTTTGTAGTGTATGCAATCAGCTTTGATTGTTTGAAATAATCGGCTTATATATAAATTATTAAAAAATAGCTAAAGCAATCGTCTATTATTAGTATGCTCTTTGGACATAATTGTCTGTAAATGTAAAAAAATCTGTATGTTGACATATTTGTATATTAATGGAAAAGGCGACACGGGATATGATTAGTTAGAGGAGATCAAATTTACATTTCAAACGAATGGCTGAACCGCATATCGGTGGAGGCTTGTATTACGTGACCAGTGCTATAGTATAAATAAAATTGTATCATAAAAAGTAGAACACTAGCAAATATGCTTCATTAGAATTTCCACAACCAGTTATACTTAATACCGAGAATACTAGACAATACAGTTGCATTCAAACAAATAATATTGTATGAATGAGAAATGCTGGTCGGATGGTCATATCGTTAAATAGAAAAAGAGAACTATATTATTTTTTTTCATTTAATGTGGAAAATTGGTTAAAGGACCGACCAAACAGAATGCGAAATCTATTCGAAGCGAACTGTCAACGGGTGAAAATATATTAAGTTTAATATATATTAACATTTCGCTACGAACGGATTTCGTATTCTGTTTGGCTGGAACTTAAAGCTATGTTTAATCTATCATAAAGTATAAAAAATGCATGCTTATTTAATATTTTGGTACAATAGATGCCTTATTTATAACCTTAATAATAACATTTAAAATTTTTAGTAGAGTTTATTGTTTTCTTTGATTCTTCTTATAATATAATTTTTACTTAATATATTTTGAGCATTTATATAATTTATCATATGCATGCTTGTTAGACTATTTTTTATATTTTTTGCACTCAATATTATTTAATAAGCATCAATAATTAAATTATAAACCAAAAGGAACATTACTATGGTTAAAAGGGTGATTTATTCATATGGGACCACTTGAGATTAATATATGAGTAATCATAATTTAAAATAATTTCATTTTTAGCTTAGTATATGTATTGCTATATCATTTTCCATTTCGAGGAAATTATTAGTTAGGTACCGAAACATTAAAATTAAAAAATTATAATAATTCACGTTATTAGTATGTCGTGTCGCGTCAGCTTATGTAGAAAACATTTTACTGATAACGAAAAATACAAAGGCTAACCGTATTTTTTGAGCAATATTGTCATTTTGATATAATCGCATAATTGCTGAATTTTCTTACAAATAAAAAAAATGAATAAGTGTCTTCAATTTAAAATTTTAATATTGCATATCTTATGAAATATTTTGGGATATCGGTTATTCTGAATAAAATGTGTAAATCTTAGAATATTAGTATACAATGTTATCATTATAGGATTTTTGTTACATTCAGTATGTATAGAATGTGTATTCAGAGTGTCACAGTCATAATTGAGAAGGCTGAGCGCAGAATGTACGCAATGCGGTTTGGCGGTGGTCAGTTGAGATTTTAATATCGAAACAGTATACATGACCACACAGTTTTAGTAGGGTGTGTGTGGCTATATGATACATACAATATTCTATATACCAGCTCAGTACTGTCCTTTCATTTATTCATTTGCTCGTAACACATCGCCGACACTTTATCACCCTACCACCTTCGCATACATATAAGCCATCTCTACAAATACACATCAATATTTTTGCAATTAAGTAACATTAAGTAAATCGAGTTTTTACAATGAAATAATTATTATCACAAATATCATTGCATATATCGAAGAAAGTTCATAAGTATATAAAATAGATTCATAATTTTTTTTTCATAAAATTAAAAAAAAATATCGCCATCGACTCTTGCAAGATATATTAAAAAAATTCGAGTTACGATTCACGCATGTCTTAATTTCCTAATCAAAAGATTTGAAGTTTACACTCCTTAATAATTTATTTTCATATACAACAACGCGATGATTAATTTTTCAAATCATTACATATAAGTGATCTTTACTTTTACACAGATCATCGACAGATTGCCTCAGTGTTTACCTTTCAATCCAGGTAATCAGAATAAACATCAATCGGAATTTTATTTATATTATTTTGGATCTTTCAGTCGTAATAACTGTTAATATTTTTTACAGCGATTTGAACTCATGACCACAGTATTTACCTAACCTTGGATAATCACAAAGTCTCGATATTGTGTGAGTGAAAAAAGAACAGCAAACTTAGTGTAAAGCGGTTCTTTAGAACTAGAAAGTAAGGAATAAAAATATATTTGCTTTCTACGAAAAGTGCATGCTACGAAGAAATGCTTGCAACAAACTTGTTGAGCCAAAGACTTTTTTTAATAATAATATTATTTTTTCATGATTAATGTGATTGAAATTATACCTAGCTGGTTATTATCACTAGCCGGAATATTATCACAAGCCATTTGAATATTCATACAGCGAAATATGAAATCGACTGTTGAAATAATTTATAAAAAAATATTACGAATTTTCTCTAATTGGAATTGTAAAGTGTTAGCATAGGCCGTTTAAATGGAGGTTTGAAGGTTTCTGGTCTGGTGAAGGTTTACCCACCAGAATGTGTGGTAGCGAATTTCCGGCCTGACTAATTTTTACTCAGGTCTCAAAATGTGGGTAATTTACACTCCACAGTATGTGCTTTACGATAGGCACTAATTTGAACTATTTTTACGATACAATTCAAAACGAAACTAGAGTCTATTATTAACTCCACCTCTATATTGTGATTTAACTTGCCCTTTAACAGAAATGACTTCATTGTATCGTCTTAAGCACGCGAGCCCTTTTATTGAAAACTCACATTTTTCAACACGAATATTCATTACATTATAACGCGTAAAAAATAATGAAAATTTTAACTTACATATTATTATAATGGGCCAGAAAATAAGCGTTACATTAATTAATGAAATAAAATATCACTTTTCATCATAATGGAAAATCAATAAACACTTAACGTTATCCGAAAAACACGATTTAATTTAAGTTGTTAAACAAAAAAAAAGAGAAATATCCATATTTGAGTTTTTTAAGCGAGAGTGTATAAATCCAAATTACCCATTACTTAGTTAAATGTATTAGTCTTTGTTTAAAATAGATATTTGACATGTAACACACTTATTTGGTATTTTATTATATCAATTTGGTCTTTTAGGTAAAAATATTTTATAATCATCTTTTTTAGTAATTATTGCTTTAATCCTTGTTAGTACAGAGTTGTGATTTAATTCAGGTTTTGTATAGTTTACATAAAAATCAAATTTTTTCATTCAGTATTGTATAATATTTTTATTATGAATACATTATTTGTTGTTTGAATAATTTTCTCACACTACCAAAGCCTTGCTATTTTATATAAATAATTTAAACAAGAGTATTTTCATAAATCTAACAATAATGAATTATATTAACCCATATTGTGTTATTGTTTTTCCGTGCACCTTTAAGATCTCTCTTCCGTTTTTAATGTATTTCTTGCTTTTATTATGTGGTTAAATGAATATAATTTAAAGCACGCTTACACTTTAGAAGCAATATTTCACAGCACGATTGTATGGACGGAGTGCAAATTGCGAAACTGCTGCACGAGAGCTTCAATACACTAACTACAACATAATATTATGACGTCAAAGGACCCTTTTAACCAAATTATTTATTGCATATTAAAATACACGCCATCACAAAAAATACATTAATAAAAAATGCCTCGCCTCAATTGTTAGAAATCATGCTTTAGAGTTAGAGGTGTTGACATAATTATAAGGAAAATGTATTTTTTTATGAATTAAAAATTGTAAAAAATAATTTAAAATACTTGCTTTAAGAATAGATTTTGGTCCCTCATCTTAAAATCAGTTATTTCTGAAAAGTATTCAATAGTGAATGTCACCTGTGTTTTTTTTCGTAAAAATATTTAATATTATTTTTCGCTTATATTTGCGACACTATACCACCACTTAAATATTCTCAGTTAATTTAAGCCCACCCTGTATAATTAAGATATGCCACAAACGGCTCTGATTGGTAATATTACTAAAATCTTCATAAATCTGGTAATGCGTGAGGTTATTAATCATATGAAGGGTTCGTAATGCAAGATTTATTTGCTTTCCCATACATACGAAATGAGAATGTTTTATTATGAATTACGTATGTTTTTAATAAATATAAGAATTGATTCCACCCATTTTTTTAATTCTATATCATTATAGAATGAGGTAAATTTTGATTATTTATTTATTTCTTTTAACAAAACTAGCCCGAGTATCATTGACAGGACATTTCAGGCAGATATTACTAAGGCGCCATGACAACCATACTTATAAGTCTATTATAATTATATTCCAGCCCTCCAAAGTTAACAAACAACTAGCGTGATTTATTATTGAAGTGTAATTTAATTTATTTAAATGTTTATGGATAATGATAATTATTATGATGCTTTAAAAGTGAGCAAAGTACGTATATCGCTCATCGACGACTATCCATGCAAATGGATACGGCCTATAAGATTTATCGCGCCGACTTTGCGGTCGAATAGTCAATAAGTCTGAAAGCTTTCCAGCGAACGCTTCTTCTCTCTCCCTTTCAGTGGTCGGTCCCGTTTTCAATTTCCAGTACTTGCCAAAGTGGGGTATTAAAAAGCCCGTATGTGTCTCGTCTCACCTCTCGAGTATCAAACGTCAAACCGTAATGTATGTCTGGACGAGTTAAGTCAGTGTCTCAACTGTGGGCCGACCCACTCCCATTTACAGTATGTAATATACATTTCCTTCCTACACACTAGGGGATACACTATTTTGATTCCATTCAATGTGAAAAGTAAGCCTTACATTTCAAACGAAACCACACCAGACGACAATTTTCCCCATTAATGTTTTGCCTTACAGCGAAAATCTATATACATCGTCATTTCCAAATTAAACATACAAATTTTACAGATGAATATCAACTCAAATATTCATATAATTTATGAAAATTATTAAATTTTATAAACAATGATAATTTCTGATGATTGTGTCATGGGAAATAATATATGCTCAATGAATGTAATAAATCAGGAGATACAAGTTTGAATCCTGCACCAAGCGCTTGGTACAAAGAGACATTTTATATATTTCAATTTAATACATGATATTACACGTTATAACATTAAGAAATGTTAATATGAAGCCACTTAAATAGTTGCCAATTCGAAAAGCTTCACTAATTCGAATTATATAAACACTGAAATGAATTTATGAATATTGCCATAACAGAAATTAAATAACATAATTTTTTTTTTTTGAAAAAAAATGAATATATTTATAAATAAATAATATTAAGATCAAAGGTAATTATTTGATCCCCTTTGTAACCTTTTTCTCGTTCAAAAAACGTAAAATAATTCTCTGGTTCCATTTGAAGCGTACACGAAGAATACTTTCATGATAGATAAACCTACTTTTACTGTGCGAATTATTATACAATAATAATCTTCTAAATGGAATTGCCATTTTATATAACGCTCGTAATTTTAAAATTGCGGACAGACTAACAAAACAGCTTTTCCATTGCCAAATGACACATCTACGTTTTAAATTAATAGTCACACAAATATTTTGTACATTTCCTTCTAGCTAATATTACAGCAATAAATAAAATGTAATTTACATTGAGAAGTGGGCGTGGATATTATTGTTTTTATTAGCAAATGGCGAATGTGATGTATAATATCAGATTGGGTTCGTCTATTCGTATAAAAGAGACACGTGTCTCAAATGGTGGGTATAAAAAGTGGCAGGTGCTTCTTTGAAGTACCCTTTTCAGTTACCCGACCAGATTTATATATCGGTTGAAGAGTTGTGTCACATAGAAGAGAAGATTTGTGATGAATTATCGTTCCGTAGACGATGGGACATGACATTATCCGTGCACTTTACTCCTGCCATCGATGAATCAATCACTACTCATAATGTGACACTACGAAAAACATAATAAAAACACTTGCAATAGTCTCTTCTATGTTTGATTCATATATATTGGATGTCATTAATTGATAGAAATCGTAATGACGGTTATTGAATTCTTTAAAATCGCTTATATTGCCATATAGATTTATCGATATTGGCACCAATAATGTTCCTTTAGAAGGCGGCACATTAGGTAATTTCTCAAAGGAACTACAATAATATTTTGCCCGTCTCTTTTCTCGTGATTTTCTGCAACGAGGAAAACGGTCTTCTTTCAAAGGCACTTTTCCATCGTCTGAAGAAGGCACATGTCTACTTTGAACATTTCTTCCAGGTATGTCCAGATAGAAGAAATATTATTTGTTATAAACACAGCAGAAGTTCAGCAGGTCTTAAAACCAAATATTGAGATATGAAACAATATAATGTGGATATATATAGTTCACTGCATTTGGTGGTTAGTTTGTCCACAATCATCTTTCATATGAGGTTAGGGGTGTTCGAAGTTGAATTTGCGATTTGTGTGAAAGAGGGCGTCCCGACGCTGCAATCGAGCGTCGCTGGAAGTTTATAAGGCTGGACTCGCCAGATGAATGCAAATCGTTGGAATGAAGATTTCAGCTTGGCCGGTGTGAAGAGAACTATTCTGATCCCACTTTGATTGTTGTTTGAATATACTTCCATCCACGACAACTTTCTCACTTTATTCAACACGTACACTTTCCATTCCAGTTGCATTTTTCCACAACGATCGACAGTTTCTCACTATACGAACAATTTTCGATTTACAATCTAATGCTTACTTGTTTGCGATCATAAAGATGAATATCTTTTATTTAACCTATTCATGATTAATTGTGTACTTCATAAAAAAACCTATATTGGATCATTAAAACGACAAAATTTTTAAATAAATATTATATTATTATAATTTTAATGTTGATATTGTTGATGTCTGGGTAGAATTCCATAATTGTATAAGTTTATTTGGTGTATCTTCCATAATATTTGAGTATATTCTTTCGACCACCAACGTATCCTTAGAGTATCTGAAAATATTGTCGAAGCTATACCATATAAATAAATATCGTGACGCCTTCCCTTTTGACGGGAGTCCCTTTATAAGGGGTTGGCCAGGCCACCTTGGCCTTTACGGGAGAATATAGTAGAGATGGTTTCCCAGGCCACCACACAGCAATGAGTACTTAAGATCTAGTTTGCTAAGCTAGATCTACCAAGTGACTCCGGTGCCGTGAATCGAACCCGGGAGTCTTCACTCACGAATCCGTTACACTAACCACTCGGCCACAAGGCGGCTCGCTAAACCATATAAATTTTATTATTTTTTTATGATTGACTCATAACTAAATAACATAAACAAAAAAAAAATAATGATTGTTTTCATACACTGAAATCAATACTTTAAAACTCATGGATATCACCTTAAAAATACATTTCATCTGTAATTTTATAAACGTAGCCTTAAGCAAATGGTGAATTTTGTTATTGAAAATGTAAATGTAACTTTGTTTGTTTTTTTTTTGTGTAAGTGAGTTTTTATGTATCTTTACAGCTTAAATATAAATCAAATCATTTATCAACAATTTAATATGAATAATAGTCATATGTTACATTTTTTTAGATAACTAAACACTCCATCTATCTGAACAGCGCAACGTTAGATGATAAAGACGATTGTATGTACTGATGTTAATTAAAGTGATATTGTGTATGAACTCTAATTATTTGATTGTATTGGATCGGTGATTGAAAGAGATGATTCACAGTGTTCATTGAATTCGGCCGTAGGTATAATATTAAATGAAGAGATATTTAGTGAGTAGTGAATGATGATAGTAGAGTAGAGCTGGTGCACTTTATGATCTAATGACACTGCAATCAAATCATCTTGCTTGACTGCTTTGCAATAGGATGTCTGATAGACTACTATAATATATAGCCTCAAAGCCAACCAACCCACCTCACCATAAGAATTTATTCACCCCTTCAAAAAACACCACCGCGCCGGGTTTACCTTACATTTACATTCATTCTATCACACAAAGTTTCTTCTCCGATCTGTGATTCAATTGCAATAGGAAACCCATTATGAACGACTTGAAATCATAATGCTTTTATTATTGTGGTGGTGATTGATTACAGCTATCCCTAGTGCTTTGCTTTTATCAAAAGTTGATTGATATAATTAAATATATCAAAGAATGATATAGTTCAAAAATCTAAATAATAAACATTAATTTATAACCAGCGTAAAAGCTCGGGGAATAATGTGCGTGGCTAAAAATACTGTGGTCATGGGTACAAATCCCGCTCAAGTAAAAAAATTAATGGATTTTATTGGTTATTACAACTGGGAGATCGGGTATTAATAAAAACCCTTCTCTTGATCTAGGATTATTTTGATTTCCTGGATTGTAAGGTAAGTATTCTGTGCGACTATTAAATCGGGATAGAGCCGCTCTGACGATGACCTGTATTAGTTACAATAATAAATAATTCAAGTATAATCTCCCTGTATTTTTAAACAAAAATATGAGAGAGTAATTAATTGAAAATTTATTAAAAATGTGTTTATTAAAAATTATTGACAGTGCAGGCATTATTATGCTTAATCTTTTAACTCATAACTTACTTACTTAAATGTGTTAATATTTTACATTAGTTGGGTATTTTTTGTAAGAAAAACTGTATAGCATGTAGTTACTATTTGAATTAAATTACTAAAAAATATTATAAACGTTTTTTTTTTTAATATTTATATAGTACTACGTTATATTTTTGGTGATATTATGTACTTGTGATCACTCATCAAAAAATATTTCCTTTACGAAAATATAAGGGCGAAAAAATTCATAAACAGAGACACACTCCACTTATGTATAAAGCTGAGATCGAAACAATCACCATGAGTTTTGTGTAAAGTGTAAGTGTGAGTAAAGACAAACGAATCTAATTGTGAGAGAGAACAAATATGGTAGTACGTGTTTATGCGTTAAGTACGCACACTCAGTCTCCTGTCTGATAATTGAGAGATATAACCCCGGCAGGACATTTTACAGTCTTACAGAAGTACCTAGACACTGTACTGTGTACTGTAAATACATTAGCGTTGAGTGGCAGCAAACAAGCGTTACCCTCCATAACCACCTTCACAACCACCTTCATAACCACCCCCTCGCATACATTCACATAAATGCGTCGCGTCGCGTCGGGAAGTCTTCGAGGCTTATACTCATTATCACTGGATAAATATCAATAGGTAAACATTTAATAAAACCCAAACGGTAATATGAAACCATGTTGTCTTCAAGTTATTTATTAAGATAAATATTCAACAATTACTAATAAATAACATTGCATTCAAAAGTTATTATTGCTACTGTGTTGCTGTATTGCAAAATAATATTATTCTAATAGACCTAAGCATAACAAAATAATGGGTTAAAATTTATTATACTTTATAAAACCACATAACACAATTTATTAACAAAAATGTATACATCAGTAGAAGGAAGCGAAAAGGCTGAAGATTGAGTGTATTGACATTTGTGTTTATATAAGGTAAGGGCTTATTACTATATAAGGTATGGCATGAATTGATAAGATATTTTTTAACTGTAATTTTAAAAATAATATGGTTATCATGTATAATTAATGAAATAATATCGGTGTATTATGAATATATTTGACCAAGAGTTTCTCTTAGATCTCTTTCGTATTTTATTAAATATTTAAGTGTGTTTATTTTATATTAGGTGCCTGTTTTTAAGAATTTATGGAACATTAGTGAATAAATGGAGTTATCTCTATTTACAATTTGTCATTTAATTTATTTTTGATAAAATATATTGACTGCTGTCTACAAATCTTGAATGAAAATGATAAATTTATAATCTATATCAAAGCCTAACGTGTGTATCTCACCACTGTATGTAAATAGTCGACGGTTGAAAATTAAAAAAAAATATATCCTAGTTTTTAATACTATTCATCTGCTTGAAATTAGCAACTTAAATAAGTAGGTTTGATCGATGTTATTTTTAAAATTGGGACGAAAAATCAGAATACACCTTGATATGGCGATTTATAAAGCAGATTTTGTAGGTAAAATTGATATACATAATATTATAATTGTCTTTTGGAGACATCAAATCAATGTATAAGAGGGTAAATATTGTAGTTTGGCGATAATGAATATGGACGAGGCGGACGGTACGTGACGGACTGACCAGTGGCCAGGCTTTACTTCATCCACCAAGATAAACTTCTACTAAGTAAGAGGAGCTATTGCTTTACCATCTTATACATCATAACCATTATACTATTATTATACCATACATGGATAGCTATTGAAATCATGTAAGTTTCTGAACAACAGCTATTAAGAGTTTTGCCCCAGTAATAATGCATACCTGAACAATCTATGTATTTTAATCAACAGTAAGGTTTTGCTGTGAAAAACTAAACACAAATGATATTTCAACCACACATTTTAAACTCAATAAGTCAGGCAATGAGAGAAGTTACCCACAAAAACGCTATATAAATTTAATTCTCACAATTTCCTCATACGTACATAATTTGGTTTCAATTTTCATGGCTTCATAAGGCGTACACTAAAAATATATTTGTATACATTTTTAATTATATAACGCAACTGTGTAGATTAGAGATGCTATAATTAGAGTTAAAAATAAGTTTTGATTTTTTAATATTACCATTTTCCTGGTGTTTCATAATTATTTTACTAAAATCGCAAGACTCGAAAACTAGTATTATTTATGATAAATTTAATTATAAATTGTCATTTTTATTACTTATAATGACTTTGCTGTAAATAAATAAAGTGAAATTGTCTTTACCAACGCTATAAGAATACACGAAAATTTATTATGAGACTAACTGTTCTTTAATTTTACAAAAAGACAGGCATAAAAAAATAGTAAAAGAAAATTGAAAAAAAATCTCAATTTTTTTACAATTACTAGGTATTTTTTTAAGCGCGGAATTATTATAATAAACGTAATAATAAAGAGCACAATTTATTACACATAATAAATAAATATAATAGCTTTATTTTGTATATGTTTAAATAAATCAATAGGTATAATTATTTACAGGAGTAATTACAGGCAAAATTCCTGAAACATTCACTAACGGTCAAATGCAAAATATGATTTCGAAATATATTATTGATGAATTAATGCTTTCAGATTATTTAATTAAAACAATCAGAGTATCTGTGCCGTGAAATAAAACAGCGATTCATCGAGCCGTAAATGAATATTTGAATAGTGATTACTCGAATCGATTATTAGAGCGGGGTTGTATACATAATAATAACACGTGTTGTGATGATATTCTGTACAAGCGAATCGAATAAAGTGTCAATCTGGTGATAATAATGACATAGTGGGATTTGGTACAAAGAGAAAGTAGGTGGTAAAATATGTAAATGTGGAATGTGTGAGAGATTAGGCTCGACATTAAAACACGTTCACTTGTAGATTATGTAAATGTGTGTGTTACTCGGCGACGACATTAAAAGGGTCTTAAGTTGACCCTTCAGGATTGTCCAGGTCACTAATGATACCTGCTCTGGAATTTGTTTTCTGATGTCCGACCACCCAAATATCGGAGACCCTTGCCCCTTGCTAATGCTCTGCTAATTTAACCTGCCCACTTTCATACACCACCCCGTTACACCTTGTCCTGTAAAACACTACAGCCGGGAATACTTAACATATGTTGCTGATGATTTTGATAAGCTATCAAAATTGGGAATATGTATTAACCTTGAAACGGGGATGACAATCCAATAATTTCATATATTATAAATATCCATATTCTGATTCTAGTCATATGCAAAAGATTTGCATATTCTGTGCATTACATAAACCTAATACTCTTAATGGAAGTGTATATATTCAATTGAAATAAACCTGAAGAAAATTTACACAATTTCAAATAATAGGTATTTCATTCAGGAGTTAAGTTTTCAGTTATTTGTTCAAATATTAGTTGTAAAAGAATCTCTTAAACCTAAGTTGTAAATTTCAGATTCCAAATTTTTCCAAGATTCCAAGTTTTTTATTTATACATAATTTAAACAGGATTTGGAGTAAGCTAAAGGTCCCCGATATGTTTTTTTTTAAATAAATATTAAATTAATTCAAATCTTTAAAGTGTTTCAAATAATCGTTTATTGTAAACAAAATTTTACGAACATTTTTTTTTTAAAATTCATTTGAATAGTAATTTTTAAAATTAAGGTGTTTATAAGTTATTATGTAAAGTTGTTCGAAAATAATTTTTATTGATATTTTTTTTATTTATGTATTTGTGATATTTAGTATATTGTTTAATATTTTTATAATATTTCCTTTTTAAACAAAATCATATTTCTTTCTTTTGCATGTTTAAATGATTTTTTTCCTAATTCGGTAATTTTTTTGTAAAATTGGCATTCGGAGCAAAACGAGGACGTAAAAGCTATCAAATTTGCTACACATTGATATTATATGATACAATATCGGAATCGTGTTCGCAATTACAAGTGGTCCGAGTATGAATTTCATTTGTGGGAATAATAAATAACGGCAATTCTCGGCAAACACACAAAGCGAATAAATCAAAATTTTCAATCGATGATTCGCGGCGCATAATTCATCCCCTAAATTCACAATACACACACAGAATAAACACAAACACACCTGGAAATTGCATTGTGCGTACATGAATTCATACACGTGTATTTTGTTCAATCATTATGAATGTTCAATCAATCGTTTCTGTCGGGGTTGTAAATTCCTATGGACCGTGACATTCGTTCTAATACAACAATAATATTTATATTTAAGGTAAAAATATTTTAGAGTTTCATATTTTTACATACTTAGATACAAGAGATATTAAAATAATTATTTCTGGGGGTAGTTATCATACGATAGGAAGAAGACATAGACGATTAGATACGTTGTCGGAATATCCTTTTGATTCTAAATGCTGCAATTAAACAGCGTTCAAAGAAGTGGCCTTTATTTTAAAAACAGGCTCTTTTGATCATAGTGTAGCTATATTTTTAAGTATTTCTCAACATCGTGTCCTATATTTGGTCACCAGGAAACGTGGTACACTCGCTTATTAATTCATAATATAGAGAGTACTCGTGTCTGGAAGAAACTTAGTGTGTTTAATTAAGTTCTTTGGCTAACGTTGCGCCGAGTTTCATCAAATTGCAAGTCGAATTTGTGCATGCGGTTTTCTTGTGCTACGCTTCTTGTTTGTTTCACTTGAATTATTCAAAACATTTACCGAAAAATAAATTTGCTCCTATGCGACATATTTAAGGGTGATGTATTTCGATAAATTATTCATATATTAATCAAAAAATTCAAGAATGAAGTTTCTCGTTGCCACCTATTTTGTTTTATAATTGTGTGTTCTCATTGCGAGAAAATAGGTGCTCCGTATGGAGAAAACATAAATATGGACTTGAGTAGTTTCTCCGATTTTTGTATAAATAAAAACACTTTAAGTATGAAAAGACAGTCAGGAAGTGTTTAATTATTTTTATTTACATCATCCATAATACATAAATAAAATAAATAGTCAGTGGAATAAATTAAGCTGCTTCTTATAAATTATTATATTTATTTATACACACCCTTGAGAAGGTTTTAAAAAAATGCTTTTTTGAAAAACTACCTGTTAATTCATTGTATGTACTCTTAGGTGATCTTAACAATTACGACAGGTCATACCTTAAACTACTGCCTAAAAATTACCTCAGTATTTACTATATAATCCAGGAAATCAGAGTAAACCTGGATCAAGATGATCAATCGGTATTTTATTAATATTATCACCCAGTCATAAAAACCAATTATTATTTTATACTTGAGCGAGATTTAAAACGAAGACCACAATATTTATATCAACGCGCCTTATTCCTTAAGCTTTTACGTTAGTTTATATGATACACAATAATACGATACTACACATGTAAAAATCCGCGGAGACCTTTCTTGTATGTATTATAAAAGAAATGCTTTTGTGAAATTAATTAAGCTTTGTGAAATGATTTTAATTATTCAGCGGTTGTGATGTTTTGTAAATTGTTATTTAGACGGTTGGGTAGTAAAGTATGGTACAACGCATCATGTAGTTGTAGATGTTGACCTATATGAAAAGGTCTTTTCCATCGTCGCAAATCGTCTTTTACCGTCTGTTGAGTCTGTCTCTATTGTGAAGAAACCTCTTTTGTGTGACCTCCGGATCATGTAATTGCGCGTTTAAGCGATGCCTTCACCGCAAGCAACCGGAAAAACTACCAAGCCTTCCTCCACAGGTACGAATGCACCCCAGCTTCCTCTTTTCCACCCCCGAACCATCAAAGTATTTTATATTTCAAGCACAATCTATGTATTTGATAAATACAGAAATTCTTTTCAGTTAGAAATTATCTTATTATGCTATCGATACACTATTACTGAAAATACCACACTGAACATATACGTGCTTTACCTTAATTAAAATAATTGGACTTAATATAAATGTATAGATAGATATAGACGTGTTGTTTCTGTAGACAGCTTTATTTTTATTTATTAATCCAAAAAAATATCTCTATTTCATTTAAAAAATAATGAAAAATACCTACTAGTCATCCTATTACTACTCAATTAAAACAACACTTGTTATGAAAATACCAATTCGTAAACTATATAAAATAAAATAAATCCTACAACTAGTTTATTGGCTTAAAGTTTTTTCGATTAATTTATTTAATTTGAATAGAGTATAACATAATTTTTCGAAAAGTTGTTGAACACTTATCCACTAATGCTATTTTTCATTTAAAATATTTTTTGATTATATTAAGCTAAAATTAAATGTAACAGTTACTTAGTTGTTTGTACTTTTGGTTTTCGTTAAGTTATTGTATTTTCTCAAAATCGAGCTGTGTGATTTACTTAATTGTGTAAAAATATGACATTATAACATCAAAAGTCTACCGATTCTTTAATATTAATGATGATTAAATACCCGAATAACTATATTATCAAAATTAAATATTACTTGAAAAATCATGTCCGTGTTTCACTAAACACTGGATTGGCTTTATAGAAATATCTAGCAAGAACAATGAAAGTTGTTAAATCAGTTGCGGATTAAGTAAGTGTTGAATAAACATTTGAAGAGCTGGAGAACAACCCCTAAGGCCCATGAAGCTAAGGGTGTGGGATAATACAGTTTACTATACCTACTATAGATATTATTATTTGTCCCTTATACAATATATGTACTAAATCACCGATAAACAGTGAACACTACTGCTAAATACTATAAATATATATAATATATAATATGAATTACGTTAATGGTTAGATTTTTATGATTGTTTTTCATAGTTCTCTTTTTAATAATTTTGTGTCTCGCGTAGATGTCAAATTAGGTTTTGAATATTGAAATAAATTTTTCATCCAAATTTTTATTCTTAAATAATAATTTTAAAAAGATAATATAATTAATATTATTTTGGACATTGGTTATTGAAGAAAAACAATTAAAAATAATTTTTAAAATATTCAACGCACTACTAGTGTACTTGAGACTCTTTGAAATTTTTTGATGTTTGGATAAAATTCATACTTATATAAATTTTCAGTAAGATTTTGAATGTATATATATATATATATATATATATATATATATAGCAGTATATATATATATATATATATATATATATATATATATATATATATATATATATATATATATATATATATATATATATATATATATATATATATATATATATATAGAGTCATCTTTTTTCAACGTGCTTATAAATTACTTTTAAATAACAACCCTTTGAATATTTGAGAGTAACTTACATAGTTTTGTATAGTTTTATTTTTTAACTAATATTGAATGAATGAAAGCAATATTATATCAGTATTACAACCAATTATAAATATAAGTATGTTTGTAACACATAAACCAATTAGACTAATAAGGCATTATTTCAATCGGAACCCATCTTAGTTAGATAATTTTGTGTACAATGATTCACCTTATAGTTGGTAGTAAACTGAGGTTGTGAATAAGGAGGTTATTAGTAGAATGTAGTTACAATATCTTGAAAGCCGTTAACCATGATCGGATGGGCTACAATACAATGTGTAGTCCAATAAATAGAGGTGGTCTAGTCATGACGGAGGCTAGCAGTTTAAGGCATGATAAATTAGTCATAAATACAGCCAAGTCTGAAACACTACAGCGCTAATCCCTTTGGAGCTGAAGCTGGACTACGACACTACTACAGAATAAATCATATACGTAAGGCGAATAACTCAACTGCTACACATTATATCACTCGGAATCTTTTTACATACACTCATAACTGAACCATCTTAAGACGCCCATTCTTACAGGCTTTACTTTAAGCCGAAACATATCCTAATGCAGTGCACATACGTCGCGTCGCGTCAGATGAAACACTGATGCTACTCATATCTTGAACATTCACTCAGTTTCAATGCATACTTTAAAATATCAAACATTATTCCTATTATAACATTTAAAATATATTTGAAAGTTATTTTAATTCGAAACGATACTACTTGAATATAAATTGGGACTAAAATCATACCATATCGGCTAACAAAAAATCAAATTGATTAATACTTTAAATTAAAATATTATTTAATATTTATAAGAAAATAATGCCCTTATTTATTTAAGAATAATTTAATTATATATTTACTCTATTTTTAGTTTTGTTTTTAATACCTACATAATTATTCTTCTATAAATTATCATTCATCCCAATTGTATATAATAAAATAAGCATAATAGCAAGTGCCACTGCATAAATTAATTTTCTTCATAAATATTACCCTAAAATAACTATAAAAAAAAACAATATTTTTTATAAGCCAGTTGGTTATAAGGCAGATTAAGATTAAATTTATATTTACAGTAATGTTGAAAACAGAGAGGTTCTAAACTTTAACCTTTCACTCAAAATAATGCTGGTAAATTGAATCATACTCTATGGTCACGTTGACTCATATTTTAAATAATAAACCTTCTATTTTAAATTGATATTTTACTGTTTGTCGTGAATGGGGTAATAAACATATTCAAATTTATGATAATAAACGTCATATTTTCCGATTTCATATGCTGTTAAATAATAATGCATGTGTGGAGTAATAATAAAAGTCATAAAACTGCATGTCGGATATGAAAAATATGAAAGAGAACATAAACTTCAGTGCGGATTTATGAATCTTTCGATTAAATGCACCGTGCATGTGAATACTATGAAAAAAAATACGAAAGTTGTCTTGGGATTAAGTTATCAATTCGCACCCCAGCCTTTTGGTTTTCTGATTAAAAAGCGATAGGCCTTCTTCTACTTGCTCAATTTCAATTCCTGCAAAGGGCAGATAAGTCCGTTGATGTAATGAATGGCGGATTAAGAGAGGTTGTACGGTGAGGGTAAAAAGGCGATATCAACACTCAACAAGTCGACCCATGTCTAGATCGGGTGCCTTTTTTGCCCATTTTTACTTTTTTTCTATTCGAACTCTCGTTCAAAAAACTTTAAGTGTGCATTCGATAGTCGTATTATTTAAACACTTATTATAAATACAAAGATTTATCAAGTTTGATAATAAAACAAGGCGTGTTTTAAAATTCTACTATTACTTAGAGAAGATTTTTTCAATGAAATATAAATTGTTTTGCTATAAATATTTAGCAACAGAATATATCGTAGATCCTTCTTCTTTCGCCTATTCCACATTACCATACTAGTATTTGTGCACAAACAACCACTAAAAAGTTTGTTATTGACTATCAAACCCTGACAAGACACCCTGCAATGGACGTACGATAAATTGCCTATATACATATCAACGATTGTTTCGTTAAATAGCGTTAAAATTTTATTAAAAAAACTGCAAGATCAGAAATAATATTAATTTTTTAAATCATGAGAATTCTATTTCAATATTATTTAGATTGAAATGAAATGATGAAACGTAATTTTAATTATCTATTCCAAGTAAATGAAAGCAATTGTTTGAGGTTAAGCGATTATTAGTTATCTTCCATAATTAAAAAAACCTTTACCATTTGGTGCTGGAAAATGTATGTTTTTTGACTATTAGTCAAACCTATCACTAATAGATCGGATAACATATTGTAATGAATAAAAAAATATTCGTTGGAATTAAAAAGCCGTGATAATTAAAATGAATGCGTTTAATATACAAATTAAGATATAACACAATTAGAACGATTTAAATACAAAATTGTGTGGCAAACGCCGGGGATATATTTATTTGATTTTGGACCGGTCGGTGTTATCAAATAAAGGCACCGTTTGCATTTTTATGTGTTTTTAAATAAGGTCCGACTGTGATGAAATTCTGTGTTAATTAGTTCTCGGGTTAAAATTCAGCCAACGTCGCAATTAAGATTCGTTTTTTTCCCGCACGGCCAATGTACGGTATAATTTTTAATCTTCACTGGTACTTCGTGTCTTTCGTATTAAATTCTTCGCCGCCGAGAACTGTTTCCGACTAAACAATAGACCTTGTTTTATTATGTAAGCACAACAGGGTGCACTGAGATGCTGTAGATGGAGAAAAAAGAAGTTGAACAGATGAAAACATCCAGCTATTAACATTTGATACGAGACGAGAGAGCTCAAGACAAACGCGTACCAAACAACCTTTTCACTGAAGCCTGAAAAGGCAATTTCAGCTACTCAAAATATTTTCGAACTATATAACATCACAGTTTACATTTAAGCTTTCATAATACTTATTTATAGAAGCATTCAATAAAATTGCATTGTAAAGAATGTCTGTGTATCACGATTGGTACTTATGATTGTATTTAATTCTGAAGCTTACCATATACAATCATTTTTAGTAAATAAAATATTTTTCTTTTTTTTTGTTTCTTTTATTCATATTACTTTGGTGTGTGTTTTTTTTTCATCTATTTAAATGTTGATGCTTTTATCTATAAATAAATTCGAAATAAATCAGTAAAATAGTGATATTTTATGTCATTTCAAGATAACAGGCATTAACAATCGCGTTATTAGATTAGCGAAAAAATATATGTACCTTCATTTATTTAACTCATAGTCGTATTTTTACTACGCATATCTTTGTCAATTTCGTATGAGTATTACTTAATTTGCTTGTAATTAGATGGAGTTTTTCATACTAGTATTAAATATCTGAAATTGAATGAATGAATATTTAAAATTATATTCTTGTCAATATTTTGTAATTTTCGATAGAACGACAATTGATTTGTACGTTTTGTATTAGTTGGAAATCAAATTTGTAATGTTTATTTATGAGATGGTTTGTGTTACCAGTTAATGTCAATTGATCTGTTTGAATTTGTTCCACGTACGACTTCTGCAAACACGTTCTACAAATTGAAATTATAACATATAATTGCAATCGTCAATATTTAATCGAATACGCATCCTCAAAAAATGATTGACATACACAATATGAACTTTGGTATATTGTGTGATGAGTATTTGATCACAACTGATATTAAACTGTGACAAAGGTTAGACTTTATTAAAAGTGTAAAGGTTGACTGAAACTGTCTAGTGTCAATTTTCCATAGGACACGTAATCAATACAGTGTTGAAACTGCATTCGGTTCTAGTATTCTATTGTTCTTCTCAGCACGAAGCCTTTATATACATACTGCACTGCCACACTCTCTCTATACTTATATTCTGTAAAGATTTTCCAGTTAAGTTGAACAAGACCCCAGTTTTCGGCCAAAGCTTTTCGTCGAGCTAGAAATGGTACACCATTTACCTCCGTCCAGCCCACCTTCGTGCATTTCTATTCAAACGATATTTTTTAAAGTAACTTTAAAAGACTGGTTGAATTTTTCAATCAGTTCTGTAAAAGACTCCTACATTTTAACATTTTAATAAATTTTTCTGTATACGGAGGAAAAGTGAAAACCGAGTTATTATTATTGACTGACTCAAATGCAATTAACATATATTTAAAGTACATAAAATACCTAAGTCATAAAAATTCTTAGCTAAAATAAAGACAAATTGTGTATTAGGTGGAGTCACTTAACAACTTTTTATTAATTTATTTAATAGTTTCAAAATAATATTGATAATATACCTATATAAAAATATTTTTAAACACGGAATAATAATTAGCATTTGTTAATGACAGACACAAAATTAATTATCTCACTCAGACTCTTTTACTTAGTGCGCCATCAGTTGTATGGCCTGCTTATATATTGGTGGTAACGATCTATCATAATATGTGAATTTGCTGGATGGGATGTGAACCCGATAATGAACTAATACTAAGACGAAAATTGCAACTTTTATACTCAACATATGAGAAAAGAGACCATGGTTAGTAATGGTATAATAATAATAATTTGAAAATTCAAATTAAGTTAAACATTTTGAAAAAAATACTAATTTTTTGGTAGATTTTCCAAAATAATTATTATGCTCAATGTTAATACGAAGGATTGATCTAAATACATGAATGATGGCTTAGTATTAAAGTAATGTTTTTACTGCGTGAATTTATGACGTACCGAATTAAAAAAACTAAGCCTTTATAAATATAACCGTTTACATAAATCTTGCAAATAGTTTAAATCTATTTTGTGACTTTTAAAATGAATAAATTAGGTTTAGGCGATATTAGAGTTTGAGGAATTAATAATTTCAATGAGCTCACCAGCATCGTGCCAGAGCATGCAATTTACCACTTAACGAACATTAATCTCAGTGACACACAATCACTATCAGTATCAATGTCTATCTGCTATCCCACTTTACTTCTTCATCCATTCATCATCTTATATTATCATTATAACAGGGGGGGTGTAATAGCTCTAGCTTTATTAGAAATTCGACGTCTTGTTCATTACGCTTAAAGTGGAACAAACGCCATGACAATGGAGAAATTGTAGATCAAATAAAATATACAAATTATCAAATTTTACGTCTATTATTGCATTTTTTTTCTTTTTTAAGTGTATTAAAGTGCATTTATAAACTAATAATTGAATAAATCTAAGTGCGTTGTATAAAGCAGTTAGTATTATGCACTGAGCTTATATATGTATATAGATTAAAGATCATTAGGTAACTAAAAATTGACAATATAAACATAAAGACTTTTTGAGACATTTATACTATTCATAATTACATATTTTAACATAACATTTTTTTAATAAAAATATTTTATTAATTAAAAAAAATCAGGAAACTTACATTTTTATATGTAAAGAAATACGATTTTCTGAAAAAAACTAGTTTTTTTAGTTATAACCAATTAGATAAATGTATGAACGATGTAATCTTTACGTTATTTTCTTTAATTATGATGAATTAATTAATCTTATATTTATATAAATTTTGAAAAATTTGTGTTAGGTTAACCTAACACAAATTTTTGTTAACAAGTCTTGTATTTCAACAATTTAGTGTAAGTCAACAATTGTTAACAAGTCTTGTATAAATACAGAATGTATGCATCTTTATATGTTATAATATAAAATTTTTATAAATATTTTATATATTTATATATTAATTACATGTAGAATGACTCATTGTTGATATTTTGTCACAGAAATTCTCACTATTTTTATTGACCAATATTTGATGCATACGAAATATTATTTCATAACGTTGTTTGAGACTTCCTTTCTGCACTGCAGTAATAAATCCGTCGCAGAATGGAAGCCACTTTTACTATCGTATGCTAAATAATGTAATGAATCTAATATTGAATGTAATACGTAAAATATGAAGTGTTAGATATTGTATAATAGATATTGTGCTGACAGCTTGCGCGTAGTACTTGTTCACAGGCCATAATGTTCTGGCAGCAGGTGGTGTCTAGAGCCTCGTCTATCGACTACTCACTGCTTACTGGTTACTACTTGGTTACTGGTTCAGTGCCCACACTATATACTTCCTACAACATCTCACTGTTTCTCAAATTAATCGCCAGATCAATAAGTTTAGACCGCAATATACACGCTTTAAAGACAATACACTGATTATTGTACAATAAGTCGCTCCGCAAGTTTCTCTATCAAAGTCCACTATAGTAATATTTAAGTTATCGGAGTTATATTCAATAATAAAATTTTAACATATGTATAATGGTAGAGCAATTATATAATTATATACGTATATATACATATATTACTATTTCTTTATGAAGTATGAATTTTACATTTATTGATAGTAAAATACATTTTAGGAATAAGATTTAAGTGTACAGATGGGATGATGGGCTTGGAAAGTTCATTGGTAATATAAATTTACGTATACTCGTCATATATTGTTTTGTTGACATGGTTGAATCGGATTAGTCATGGTGAATAATGTTATGAAAAATAACTTGATTGGTTTAAAAGGGAAATCTACGTCTTAGAAGTGTTATTTTTTCAGAAGATTACTGAATAGTCATTGTTATGGATTAATATCTAGAAAAACTCATTTAACTTAGAATAATCTAAGTGTGGATTGAACAAAACTTTATTCGTATTATCAATTAATTGTATTTGTCGAACCAATGGTATGGACTAAAATATGATGAAAAGTCGCGTAATTATATAAAATATTCAATGTAAAAAACAATAAAAGCGTTTTCACAGATATCGTCCGATAATATTTTATCTCTGTTCCCAAAACGACGTTGTTTAGAACGAAATCGGAATAAAATTGTCTACGATGAAAGCCTTCCAAGATGAAATATCCAGATTCAAGACACGTAATACACGTCACAAATGTCAGCGATGATCGCTGGAGAGATTGAGTATTTTTTGTGTTTGTCTGTATTACAGCCCTGTTGTCTCTCAAAGTAATGTTTTTTATATAAAAACACTATTCCTAATACCTGCTCGCGATAAAAATCTCCCTTTATAGACATTGTGCTCCTTCATTGACTTTGTCGATATCTAACACGCTTTTCAATCAAGAAAACTGGATGGATTTCACACGTTTTATATGAACCTAAAAGAACGGGAGTCAATCTACTTCGAACACGTCTCTTATTACACAATATAATATAAAGTACAAAATCTGTAAAAAATAATTAAGTCACCCAAACATAAGTGTTTAATTATTGAATATAGTAATAAAAAGGTTAAGGTTGAGATTTAATCTATTGTAATAGTGCAATGCCGTATATTAAAGCGGTTCTCTTGTAGGTCAACATAAAAATGCTACTTCAGATAAACTTACATAGTATTTATTACCTTAGAGCACTTATATTATGAGTATAAAAAATAATGCTTCTCGTCCCTGTGGTGTAACTATAAATAATATTATTTTTTGGTAGCTTGCAATTATTTGGACTTTTCAAGAGGGATCAAGGGTTTGAAAAAGATAAGAAAATCAGAATCAAATTGAGTGAAATCGGAAAAAATGTACATCTTATTATACATCCTCATTCTATAATATTAAGGATAATAAATAACAAAGAAGAATTTACAATATTTGATAAAACAAAATTAACAAATTTGTATTATTGTTATTATTTAAAAATGTATTATTAAAGTATTCTTATTGTACAAACTTGAAAAATGACGGTGGATTTGAAAAATCGGCTGTTTATCACCCCCTAAAATATATTCAGATATTTCCATCCACCCTGTATAATTTAAGTCAAGAGCCTAATTTGAACATTTCATATACTGAATTATAGTGAATTAAATTGAAAAAAAAACTGAAAATACGGTACATCATTTTTTTAATATTATGTATACATAGGTACGCGTAAAAAAACAATTGTTAAATGAGAAGTAGCCTTAAAAAAGAATTATTGTACTTGACCAGATTCTGGAGACATGGGTTCGATTCCCGCACCAGGCGTATATATTGTATAATAAGGTTTATTTTTAATTGAAGACTAAAAATAAACCTTATTATACAACACGCGTTGATACCGTGACGCCTATTGGCGGGAGTCCCTTTATAAGGGGTTGGCCAGGACACAATGTCCTTTACGGGAGAATATAATAGAGATGGTTTCCCAAGCCACCACACAGCAATGAGTACTTAAGATCTAGTAGATCTACCAAGTGACTCCAGTGGATAATACTGTTTTTGCCGGTGCCGTGAATCAAACCCGGGAGTCTTCACTCACGAATCCGTTACCCTAACCACTGAGCCACAAGACGGCTCTTGATTGACGGAAGACGTTGATTTAATATAAAATGTTGTAGGAAATATTTGAATAAAACATTATAACTGGATTTTCTATAATTTTTAATCTGAGCCCGTGGTATATAATAATTTCGTTAATTTTTTCAGAATGTAAATTAAAAATTAATTTAATTCAAACATATGTACATTTGATTCCAGATTTGTTTGTAGTATGGATATATTTCATCCGAAATATAGTGTTTATAATGATAGTGATAGACGTTTAAAATGTACATTGTGAGCAAAAGCGAGGCAGAAAGGTGTCAGAGAGAAGCAAGAACGAATTGGAAGCTAACAAACGGGTCTATGAAAAATTCAAAATCAAAAGTCTCGCGGACACATAACGGACAGGAGCGGCTCGCCTGGCAAAGGAAACTCTACCTTACCATTGCTATTGCTATTGCATCGTTGCTTTTTATTGTTACATTACAAATACATGCTATGTGAAACAATACTATTAAAAAATATATTAAACCATGCTCTTATAACGCCATTCATTCTGATTCCTTTTAAATTTACCCAGCCTAGTACGGAGTATTCAAACATTGAAATATATTCCATCGTTAATAAAAATGTGTTTAAGACAAAACTAAGATATTCATATTTAAATGGAATCAAATTTTTAACCTTTACGTTAAGTACGAGTATTTATTTATATAAATTCATAACAATCCCCATAACCTCATAAATAATCCAATACACTACAATGGATATTAAAATAATAAAAGATGATGATAAAACAATGATGACCAAATAAATACATATTAAAACAGTAAACGAAATTTACAAACAATTCAATTTAAATGTAAAAATAAAACGAGATAATAGTTCAAAAATAAAACAACCTTAAATTTTAAAATACTTTTGTGTGGTGGTTTTATGGCTATGAAAACATTTTTTTCTTTTTTATTGCTCACATTCTTGTAATATCTGATTATAATTTTAATATTTTTTTCGTTAAATCTTGAATTCAATGATGTTTATAAATAATGTGTTTAACAAAACACATTAAGAATGTTTAAAATATATATACTATGCAGGATTTTCAGAAAATCCATTTTTTTATATTTTACAAAAAAATAATGAATCACATTTATCTCATTAAAGAATTAGAAAAAACGCATCCATCAGTTTTAATATAACAGAAATAATAACAGAAATAACTCAATTGAATTAAGATTAAATGATTCATCAAACCACCGTTAAAAATGTGTAATTAATGATGTATTTATTCAAATAGAATAATTGCAGTTTGCCAAGAGACGTATTCGCTTGGCGGAGTGAAATGCTGTCACTTTTGGCGTCGCGACGCTACCAAAGCCTTCGCCTTCGTATGAAAACCACTAAAGCAATGTACCCTAATATTACCAACCATCCTCTCATATTTCAACCAAAAATAATTCACATTCTATTCACCCTGTTGACTCGTAATCACCTCTCTGAAAAACTTCAACAAGCGGCCCATATATTTTTATGTAATGTTAACATACATTTATTAATAATAAATTCATATTCTATTAAAATATATAGGAATCTATTTATTTACTTTCATAATACGCATTTTCGATTAACTTAATTAAATAAGCCTGTAGTGGTAAATAGTTCAGGTGATTAATTTGTTGCAAGAACAAGCCTCACTGGTCTAGACTCTTTGAATGTAAGGCGAATTTGATTAAATTAACAAGTTTTAAGTAGTCTTTCATTATATTATAATAAAAGTATAGTCTACACCTTAAACCCAATATTATATAACATACTGTTGTTTAAACTATGGCTTTGCTAGGTATATTTGATGTGATATCAGATGCAGACGAAGATTCGCTAATATGTTGTGTTAATTAATGAGACAGAATCAATCAGCTTTCAATTAGTAAGACGTCGTTTATTGTATGTTCGTGATCTTATTAATTAACTAAAATACGTGGCAAAAATAATTAAACCCTGTAGTAAATAAGTTACTTAATGTAAACAAAATCAAATATGTTTGAAATAAGCGAAACATTAAATTACCAATGAAATATCTAAGGGACACTTCATATACAATACTTGATTATGTCTGTCTCTACAGTGCTTAATGAGTTAACTTATATGTGTTTCACAATATTTTTGTTTGATTGTGTTTAATTACATGTGTTTTTTTGTATTTTTTCCATAAATTATATGAGTAATTAAATATGTAAATATATATTCATTATTTTAATTACCAATTGAATGTACTCAGTAATTATGTAACATATTTTCAAAATATATCAAAACGTTTTATGTAAATTATATTTAATAAAGAATTTGTATAATAAAAACTATGTATTTTGTCTGGAATTTTAATCAATCAGATAAATAGGGCGCAATAAGTCATGTTGGTCATATGATCTTATAATAAAAAAAAACCATTTTATTAATTCTCATTATTATAAAAAATGTACCTACTAAACAATGAATCATAAATTATATTTTAATCTATTTTTACCTATGATTTCAAAACGAAATATCATCTTAGAATTTTGAACATTCTAAGTAGTGTTAACCTCGTGTGGGATTTTAATTATCATTCCATACCAAAAATAGCTTATTCTTGACGTCATCTCGTATAAAATAGGCTTCGTTGATTTCACACTATCATGTTAACAAATATAAATTAATTAATTCTTACTTGACTGTTCGAGAAATCACAAAGTGAGTAACTAATTGGGGAGGGTTTTGATATAGCGTCGCAGGAGAGGTTTCACTTTAAATATTGACACGCTTTCTTTGGGCCTCAAAAGGATAATGTCTGTTGACGCCAGAACAAAAAGCCGAACTCACAAAGGATGGAGAGGGTGGGTTGGTGAAGAAAAAAGGACCATAATAATAAAATAAGCACGCCAAAGGATGCGGCAAACAAGAAGTACCCTGTCAAATTTATTATATATTTATACCGCGCCCCGTCGAGACCGTTCGCTTACAAAAGATGGCAACCAAATTAGTTTTAACAAAATATTATTCAACCGTTTATTAGTGTCGCTAGATTCTCAGACCTCAACAGCAAAAAATTGATGTTATTTGAAAACTAATTAGAACCATTATATATTTTATAAATAGTACAAGTATAGCAGCAAGATTAAATTTTTGTGATTATATAATTTGCTGTCAGACAATTGCAAGAATTGTTTTTTTTTATTTATCTGGAAAATCATCAATGATGGTGCAACTGTAGTGATTGTTTGTGCACAAACGCTTAACTCATATTAATTAGTATTGTTGTTAAAGTAGAAGAAGCCACACGGTTTATGTTTAGGATGCACTTGTAAATAATAAATTTACCGCATTTCTTTTTGCTTGATTTATTTTTTGGATTAAAATTTTATTAAAAATTTTAATACTTAATAGTAAAAGCGAATAGAATGCTCTAAAACTCCTCTTATTGCGCTCAAGAGAACTGTTTATTTTTTATTCTATAAGTTCTCGCTTTACTGAAATCACTCATTATTTTGTTTAGTTTTAGCATTTTCATAAACTCTTATCTCACCAACATGGATTAAATAGTTCATAATAAATCATCCCTGAATGTTTAAATATACGCCATTGTACCCAATTGTGTATACTAAGTTGACTGACATAAAAATCGGTAGTTCTAGTTTTAAATTGAGTTTATGTAAGATAAGACGAGCTTATATGTATTTATATATTAAAATTGCGTCTCATGTATTTTTTTCTCATTTATTTGAATGGTTATGATCAAAGTCAATGGGTGTGCGTTACTTTCTTAAGGGATGGGGTGTGCCTCTCGACGGACCGACGAATAACTCCAAATACACGAGGCAATGGCGAATAATAAATGCGCACTCGTGAAATATTCCATGCAACGAGATAATTCAGATGTAATATGTATTTTTACGGGGCTTAACGTGAACTTTTGAATGCGGGAGAAGCCTTTATAAGTTCATAAAGGACGGCAACCATCCTTCGTTCTTATAAATATCACAATGTTAGCCTCTAATGCCTATACAACTGTACGCGACACAGCCTTAACGACCAAAGAAAACGACTATATCCTGTCTGTGTTAACCATATGTTTGTTTCTTTAGGATTAAACTACCACTTTTAATAAACATTTCTAATAGTGTTTTAAAAAATGATTAAAAAAATATATTTACCTGAAAATTATTTGACATGATCCATGCATCGCGATGCACCGACACATTCATTACAAGATTTTAATTTTATTTAAAACATTTTAATAATTTAACCATATAGTTATTTAGTATTTTATAATTTAAAATAGTTATTTATTTTTAAAAATTTTGCTTTTTTTAAACTCATGACGTAAGCGCAAATTGGTTCCATACAAAAATGATATTTAAGTCTATAATTCATACGAGATTCATAATAAGCTGAAGCTTTTCTCACTACCATTTCGGGGTTGTTCCAGTCTTTTGCGGCACTTACTTACGCTAACTTTCCTCACTTCTTAGTTTTGTCAGAACAAGTTGTCAATTTAATTACGTTTATTCATGAATTAAGATCAACATCATGTGCTTAATGGAATCCCATTTTTATTGTAAAGTAAATATTCCCAGGTACTCATTTGTTATTGCCGGGTTATTTTGTATCAACATTACAAAAACCATAAAATATTTTTCTTTTTTTAAAAAAACCCCCTTTTAGTGTAAATTTGTTTACGTAATTTATATACATATACTCTGGTAATTTTAATTTGAAGACGAAACTTTTGAATAGGCCTCAGACTCGTTGACATTTTCATTTTGTCAAAATAGTGGAATTTTTGTTTTAATAAAATTGATTCATTTAAAATCATTGAAGTTATAGTTGTTTTTTCTTGGCATGACTACAATGATAAATTCATAATTTGATTAGAAATTTAATTGATGTCTGAGACAAATCATAATTTATAAAATATTTTACAAAAGCGACTGTGCTCATTGTAATTTGATGTATGTGCGTTAAGTGAGTATTCGGGTGAATAAATGAAGAATATCCATCACAGACGCAATCCGCACGTACGCTTAATTTACCTTCAAATTAAAATTAAATCTGAATTGTCTGCTGGGTGTAATGCGCCCCGATGACTGTGAATATTTCAGATTAGAAACACAATTAAAAGTGTGGAAGTTTTCACACTAAGCCAGTTGTAACGATCGTCGAAGAAGACTTTGTTCTGTTGTTCTTTTTCAGGCTTCTCAACAACAAGACGTCTAGACATCTATTCGTACTGTCGCCCACAAATCTTGAAATAGATGTCATTGTTTTGTTGTTGTTGTTGCTAATATTATTAGTCGCTTTGGGTTAAGAATTGATTCTGAGAATGCCTTATGAATTGTAGTGTTATTTTTTTATATAAAATTATTTGTATTAGTAAAAGTTCTCTTTGGTTGAACTTACTTTGTTATAAGACATTTGAAAGTTTGAATCGATTTGTTGCAGCCTAGAGGCAACTCAGTGACAAGTGTCACTACTCTAAGCAATAAACGGATGTCTACAAAACCCTGCTTACAATTTATCGACTTAAAAAGGATTTATTTATGGCCCAAGCAAATACAATTTAATTAGCTTCATATTCTTATTAAATTATTAGATTTTTTTTATAGCCATAAATATGTTAGATCAAAAGACAGCATACATAATATTAAAAATTATTTTAAATAGAAAGCCCGATAACAAACTAAAAGCATTTATAATTAAAGTGTACTAGATAGAAGTAATTTTGAGAAGCGAATTACTGTTGAATGTACCATAATATACCCTTTTAGCTTAGCATTTGGCGTATCCAAGAGACGCGGATTCAATTCCCGCACCAAGTTTTTATTTTTTTGGAAGTATTTTATTTTAATACACTTTTATACACTAGCATATAGAATAGGATGCTGGTTAAGTCAAAATTATTAAATATCGTTCAATTTAATAATTTCCTTGTCCTAATATAAAACTTGTTTTTATTTGAAACTAAAATATTTTTATCGCCAATATGTAATGCCAGTGCGATTATAAAAAAATACACTAGCATTTTTTTCATTTTTCACATTTTCAAAATTAATAATAAAATAATTTATAATGACAGCTTGAGAATCTTTGGTTTTTATTAATTAGTTATTATTATATTGCAACACGCAATGTTCAATTAACTGCTGTTTTAGTGTTTTTGTACTTCCAGCATAGTAAATAGATCTGGTCAAACCTGGCCAGAAGTCAACCCAATAAATCTAAATTATAATCTTGATCGCTGCTGGATATTATTTAATATATGTTCTCTTCAAAAATAATCATATGTGAATTGTTTTTTACATAGCAGTTTCGACTCATTTGATTTTTTTTGGCATCGTCGCTAGGTACATGTAATGTGAAGATATTTCAAATGTATTTTTTAAGAGAGCCAGAGGCTGCTTCGGCTTATTCAAAAAGCATCGGAAGGCGTGAAAGCAAAGGAGCAACAATAGAATAGGAGAAACGGGGTGGAAAGGGCACAGTTAAAAAGATTCAAGGGATGTTGTGTGGGTATGTATGTATGTATATATGTGAGCAAAGCAAGAAGTCTGCACCGTTGCAATATTAAAGGCGCTTCTCGTATAACCACGATTTACAAACCCAAAGCCAGACTAGCAACCCTCCCTGATTGCTTTTCTAAGTCACCATCTCCCTTACCAATATGTCTGCACACCAATATGGAGAAATTTATCACAACGACGTGAAACTCTGCCTATGTCATTAATATTTTCATATGTGTACTTAATAAGTGAAAATATAAAAGTAACACAATAAATAACTCGAGCATGAGATCTGGATCATTGTTGATTTTTAGCGAAGCTCTCAGACAAAGTAAGTAAATTTCAATTTTATATCAAAATCAGGATGAATAAACCCATATTGAATACGCATCAAACCACTGTACTCGGTACGTTGTAATTGATTTCCGTACATTTTTAAATTCATACATAGAGTGACAATGATTTTATTGTGAAAGTAATTTTTTTTAATTATAGAATTCCACCTAGAAATCGATAATATCAACAATGTGTATATAATATATATTTGAACAAGCTTTTTTTATTTTCAAATATACATAATATAATAATTAAGTCTTGCTCAAAACCATTCAGATATTATTTTTAAGGAATCATATTTATTGAAACACTTTAAATAACATTGTGTTTTTTAGCATAAGGAAAAAAAATAATGTGATCAATTATTAACAAAGAATAAAATATTAAAATACAAGTGCAAGGGATTAATTTTTAATACATATCATGTATTTAGTTACAATTTCATTATAGGTATGACGTATTCAATTTAAGGCTTTACTGAATTATCGTAAGTAAATTGTGATGAATGTCTAAAAATTAACTAATAAAATTTACTAATAAAATCTAACAATCCCAACGGCCTTTCACAGCCCCATTGCCTCTCACTTGATTTATGTGTATTGAATTAGACAGTGAAAAAGAAGTTTAATTGTATTGTAAAAAATATATTTTGCTATTCGTACAATCGTATTTTTTGTAAAACTGTCTCTTTTTTAATTATAAAGACGCGTTATTTAAATGTGGATTTTTTCCACTTATAAATATAAATTTATAATATTTATCACTAGAGAAGACATACGTGTACTGTGTCTTATATCAGAAGCCCTTCTGTCGAGGCTTCCACGTGCTTCTTATTATTAAGAACATAAGTGTATGAAAAAAACGAAGAGTCTCTTTTGATAAAAAGTCTTTCGCGCATAAATTAATTCGTCTTAAATGTATTAATATATATTTTACAAAGAAATAAAATGATCATATTACTTTGGAAATTTAGTAAGGTATGATTGAATATAGGACACACGGAATTAATACTTAAACATGGGGGAAAAAATCTTGCTTATATCAGAAGTTTGTTCTGATTAACTGCTTCGTAAATATTTTTGTTAATTCAATTAGAATAATTTCACAAAAGCAATATATTATAGGTTAGCAACGGAAATTTTAGAGATTTTATGTTAACATCAGTTATCCCTGTTGTGTATATTTTAAATATTGGATTAATATGGGAACATTTGAAAATATTTTTTTAGTATGAAATAATCTTAATTTTTGTAAGAACTATTCGAAATAATCTTAACTATAAACGATAATATTTCATATTTTAAGGGTATTGATTATTTATTGTTGTATTAAAATTATTGTATAATTTATGAATTTGCATTTTAATAACCCATATGGCTTTTGTTCATGTTTAAAAGTAATCGAATTAATGTGGTGTTTTTCCATTGTTATTCTTTGAGAGAGGGTGGCTTGGTTGGCCGCTTCTCGTAAATTGCAGTCTAATTTCATAATGCGAGTTTCGCTGCAATTTGTGACCACAATAAAAATTGCCTTTGTACAATGCTCGTGCTTATTTTTTTGTGTATATCTGTTATTTCTGCCTCTTTATTGCTTAAGCTTAGTGTAAACTTTGACAGATTAATAAACCAAAAACCACATCGAAAGCGATAATTTATCGCCGAAACTTTGTTATGGGAAAGCAACTTTGTTGTATTACTTTTGTGCAAACATACATTATATTATAAACCCAAGTTCATACCAAGTTAGATGACCCTTATTCATAATCGATTATCACCAGATTCTAATAAGTATGAAATATGAATTATACAATGATTGACAATACAATATATCTTAGGAATTAGACTTAGGTATACAGAGTATATAAATACTTTTTTTATAGATAATATTAAGTTATAAAATGCATGGGAAATAAATATAAAACCCATTTAAAAATATGACAGTTAATATATAATAATTATGACAGTGAAATCTACATTAATAAAAAATATTACAAAAAATATATAATTCTTAAAACTAGGTAACAGTTTAATTTTTTAAGACATCTCACATTTTATGTATACATATATCGTTTTTACTAACAGTAGGTTTTTGTATCTTTTTCTCATTTATTATTATCATGATTATTGTTATAAAACGTAACTTTTAATAACAAGATAAT
The DNA here is from genome assembly GCA_022606485.1 of Agraylea sexmaculata. Taxonomy (NCBI): domain Eukaryota; kingdom Metazoa; phylum Arthropoda; class Insecta; order Trichoptera; family Hydroptilidae; genus Agraylea; species Agraylea sexmaculata. Next base: position 89,297 of record JAGTTH010000644.1, read on the forward strand.
GATCATCTTGCTAAAATAAATTAAAGTTCATGTCTGTAGGCTTAATTTCACCCTTATTAAGTATTGTATTAGAACAATTATGATATTTATGTGTTTGGGTAAAACTAAATTATAAAACCATAACGAGTGGTTTATAAAAAATATTATTCACAAAGTAAGATGTGTCTGGGTCACATTTAACCTGGGATTCCGAGTAACCTAAATACCTGGCAGACAAAAATAGAAATTTTATCCTCGCTTTCAGTTTTCATACAATGTATTCAACGATGAGCCTAGGTACTCAGATCATGCTTCACCACCAAAAGAACAAAACAAGTAAAAGAATGATGTATAAAAAACGACACGACATATGCGGCGCAATATTTCTACGGCGCAAAAATAGGTACCATTTTCAAATTACAGCCGTGCGCGACCTCCCTTATAAAGGATAAAACATACCGCCACTCGCTCATGCTTACTTAAGGGCCTTTTTTTCAGGCACCCGGAATTTTCAGGAGAGATTACGCGTGAAAGCGAAAGGAATTTTTCCGACGGCGAGCTGTCAAAAGACAATCCCGGCGAGAACAAGAGGGAGACCACCACATTATTCGGTCCCTTGTTTTTTAACACGAGACTACATCATATTTGACGCGCGAATAAACCAACTCCTCTTTTACGTCTCATAATGACTGACGGACGACTCTTTTATTTTTGCCCACTCTAATTAGCCTCTCGGCATTGCGTTAATGGACACCGAAATAAAACGGATTAACGATTATTATTAACGCAGCTGCTTTTCAAACATATCTCAAATTAGTTGCATTTATATAAAGATATAATACAACGACACGTTCGATGATTTATCGTATTTTTAGTGTGTTGAAAGAAATATGAGTGTGCCTAAAACTTTCCCGCGCCGCGCCTGCTTCATAGTTCCATCTGCCACCAATGTGTGAACTTTTAACTCACCGAACGTATTTTTACGATTTGGTGTTTTGATTAAAAGTAGTCGGGGAAATAACCTCGACTTTTTAGCGATGAGGTGAGTCTACAAGTTAGTGTTGTGGTGTGAACAATGAAGTGTAAGTTCTTTGTTCTCCGCATGCATTACCTATGCATTCTTCTTAAGAAAATATTGGAAATTCCTAGCTGTTTCATAGCTAGCTGCATTTAAAGCAGGAAAAATTACAAAACATTATTGTGAATTATTATCCAGCCTTAATAAATGAGACGTCTTTGCATTTGCTAAGCGGAGATAATAATTATGACTGTCTTTTTATATTCACTCGCAGCGTAAAAATATCAAGGGAAAAGAATAAATAATTTTACAGAATTTATATCGTTGCAAGAATTATATTTAATTATCAAATTATGAAATTTATTATAATATTGAATACAGACGCTTAAATACAATAAAAACTTAATTAGAAAATGCACTTATTTTTAGTACATTTTCTAAAATTAAAATGTATGACTGCGTTAATTTGACACTTTGGAGTAGAGTAAAAAAATCATTATTTTTGTCAAATTAATATCAAAACTGAACCAATAATTTTTATTAGCAAAAAGTTAGAAACAGCTGGTTATTATTGTGGCGGTTTGTTAGGTGGCAATGGTATGTAGGAAGTAGCGAAACTGTTAGAAGACTGTAAAATGGGTGCTTTTCTTTATAGAAAATATAAAATGTCTAACAAAGCGTTGTTACGTGACCCTTCGGTTGACCATCTGCGACTCTAGAACGAGGAGATAAATTGCTCTATGTCTTGGATCATTTATTACACGCCATTATTAGCGACTTGTTTAGCGTTTTACTTATACTGAGCGAGTACACCTTTACTACACTTCACTATAATATAGATTACCATGTTTCATGGAGCTGTACGGAAATAATGAGAGTTAATTTTAGTTTGTCAGAGCTTGAACTTTTAAATAGTCAGCCTTTGTAGTTGATCGCAACCAGATTGGGGGTGAATATGTTCGGACAAAATAATGTATACATATTTGAAAGAGTCGCGGAGGTGGCTCATGCATGGTATAGCAGGTGACTCTCACCCGAACCCACACCAGTACTGTTCTCCTATATTCTATTACTACTATACAGTTTGTCTGTGTTGTTGCTTGCTTATATTGTCTCCACATCGGGGACACGTTGCATTATTTAACTGGCCGGGATGCCAACCCCGCTCCTGCACACCTATAATACCACTCCATACGTGAGTTTGTTACGGTCGAAATGAAAAATATCTTATTCACATTCAAAGTATACTTGTCGCTTTGTATTGCTTTCAGTCGATCATGAACACAAATAGTAAGGCTTTCGAGTAGACAAAACCTCGATCGCTTCTTTCATTATTTATATCCTTCACAAACTACCCAACACTGAAGTAACACTTGTCTCATCGACACAAAATATATTTATACAAAGAGAACAATCCAAAATGTTCTCAAATTTGCATACTATATTTTAAAGGGTCAGTTTAATTTTTGTGATTATTTATAACGGATTCTTCTCATGTTGTAATATTTGATTATAGAAACGTAATTTCAGCTTAGTTTGTGTTATTAACTGATTAATAGTCGATTTTATTTGGGAGTTTTTTATTCTGAGCCCTTTAAATATAGCACAAAATCAAAATTTTTTTTATTAAGAGAATGAAGATGAAAAGCTAAAACTTGTCGAAAGACATCAGGAAATTTTATTTTATAAAAAGTAAAAGTTTAGTGGTGGATAATGTAAAGGTTCATTAAAGTACAATGATTTAAACAATTTAAATTAATTAACCTCGACATATCAATCATCTCATGCTGGATTCGAACCCGCCCCTCCTGGTTTGAGGTGTTATGTGTAAAATCTCTGATTGGTTCAACTGATTTCACAAAAAAATTATATTAAATACAAATATTAAGTTGAATTCCTGAAATTAGAAAAAAATCATGAAAGAATTTGACCTTCAAACACCAAAAATGTGCCAAGGTCTATCGAATATTATAGTATTATTTTCCAACTTCTTATGAATGGCCTTTATTGCACTTCCAAGTATAAACAGAAAAGATATAGGAATAATACTACAATATAAGATTGACTAATCAAATTATTTTTTATCAGTAATTCGAGTTTCCACCATCCATTAAATCGTGGAATAGAACTTGAAGCACGTTAGTTTGTCAATAAACCAAATAATGCCTAATTGGATTAGTGGATATGGACATATTCACAGATTGAAAATCGTGTATGTATGTATGTATGTATGGCATCGATATTGTATTGTGGCGGTGCATTGATCCGTGACTAGGCGATTACTGTGATAATTTACAGATCATCTGTCAGTGGTAGGTTACGGTGACCGTCCAGTGGTCAGCAGGTGGTTACTACCCTAATGACACTCTCCACTGACAGACAATGTGTGATTGCTATTCACTACACGTGCCTTAATTACCCAAAACACTCTTTTGCGGCTTGAAATTGCCAATTTTAGAACATTCATTAAAATTCAAAGCCGTAACTTGAATTCCAAAAATTTACATTGTAATACAATAAAATCTTATTCAAATACAAACCAGATTGTAATAAAGCTAATACATTTTTTTTAAATATATGTATATCAACCCAATTTATTCGATAATTTAACAACATTATATATTGAAATTAAGAAGGAGTTAAATCAGCGAGGATAACTGACATTCCTTGTGCTTAATCATTATTTAAAATAAATAAATTGTTTTGTTGCAAATAGAAAATTTGTCGTATACAGTTATTGGTATTTTGAGGCTGTCATTTTATTATATTGAATAAAATTTAATATAATCAGCGTGATAGCTCAGGGGATAAGACGCGTGGCTCCGAATACTGTGGTCATGGGTTCAAATCCCACTCAAGTCAAAAAAAAATAAAATAGATCTGATCGGTTATTACGACTGGAAGATCGGGAATAATATTAATAAAATCCCGATCTATTGTGTTTGATTTTGTGGATTGTTATAAGGTAAATACTGAGGCGATTAATAAGTCGGGTAGAGCCGCTCTGTCGGTGACCTGTGTAACTAGTAATAATTAAGATCACCGACAAACATTTAACACGTTGTTGTGTCAAAAAAAACCCTCTCAAAGAAAATTTCCATCAGAGATGTAGGTTCTCTGGTATTACAGACGACTGTTTTCTCTTAATAATAATTAAAAATAAAATTATATATCCAAAATAGGCAAAAACGGTGTCCACTTATGTCACTAAATCTGAAAGACTCATTGTTGTGTGGTGGCTTGGGAAACTACCTCTACTATATACCACACATAAAGGCCACAGTGGCCTATCCAACCCCTTATAAGGGAATCCTAACAATAGGGAAGGCGTCACAAAATTAATAATTAAAATATAAATAAATACGAGTGAACATAATGAGATTCGATGGAGCAACTCGTTTGATATTTTTTTTCATAAAATTTAATTGATAAAAAGAAATGAATTATATATTGACAATTCAACCAGCCACAATATCTGTGTCACAGGTCACACCGCCAAAATTTATTAATTTAGATACAAAATTTAGTAATAAAGATAGTGATAGTATAATTTCTATCTGTTGACGAACAGAATTGTTGTGCAAACATGCCTCCGATATAAATTGAACTATTATGCATCGGCGGCATTGCGCTTTCCGAGCAAAAACGTCCATGCTGTTTATCACAAAGTTTACAGCTAATTTACCAATAACACTGATGTCTGTATGTACACAATTTTAGACCACCGCATAACAGACCTCACAGCTACTTTTATATTATTCAAAAAAGTGAAAAATTATCAAACGCTTCGATAAATTCACCCGCGAATGTGCATGCTCAATAATAATTTCGACGAGTATTTTTATAGTAAACAAAATCGAATCCATAGATATAAACATTGGATATAGCATTGCATATAAATAATTCGTACAATTTCGTATAAACCCGTATTTCTGCTCTCTTCTCTCCTATTCGATAAAGGCATAAGTGTGTCTCCCTCACTGAACACATTTCTAGTGACCACTGAGAGTGGTTGTGACAACTTTGGTGATTAAAACGCAATAATATTTTAAACATATTAAATAAGTACTCAGCAGTAAAAACTGATCCTAGATGTATTTGAGTGTCCATATGACATGTAGTAACAATGCATTTACCCATTTTACTGTGAAATTTAACTGAAGATATGAAGAGAGATGTTTACAGTATTATATTTACCAGGTAACTGATTGTTTTGGACACACGCATTTAGCCACTCATGCAATATCTTATGTTTATATATATGATCTAATCATACAATTTTTCATAAAATTGAATTGATTTTTTTCTTATTTATCAATTATATTAAACACCAAGCAGTTTTATTCTTATTACAATGTATTACTGTTCTTGTATTATATAAATATTTTAAAATACCGTGACGTCTTTCCTATTTATGGGATTCGGGGGGTTAATATTCTCATATAGTAAAAGTGGTTTTCCAGGCCACCCACAATAACGAGTCCTTCATATCTTGTTCGCTACACTAGATCTACCAAGTGAAAACAGTGGACACCATTTTTTCCGGCGCCGTGGATCAAATCTGTGAGTCTCACTCACGAAATCGTCAAACTAACCACTGGGGCCGTAATGAGATTTTTTTTAAATATTTTTACTTACGTAAAACATCATATTTTCAATATATTTAATACTTTATTTTCTGACTTAACTCATTTTTCTAATATTTGTCAATTGTACCGCTATGGTTTTCGCCCGTCACTTACTAATTTACATACATACTGGATGGAAATAATTCAACTGCTTAGCATTTGGCAGTAATCCAGATAACATTATTATGTTCGAGTTAATTTGTGTATATTAATTTTAAATACATTTTAAAATCATAAAACAATAATATAAATTAAACTCAATCAAGTTCGCAACATTAAAAAGGGGTCGTAATAATATTGGGATATTAAAAAGGGGCTTTTTGGGCGAATGTTTGTTTGAAATGGACTATGAATCGGTATAATGCAAAATATACTGAAGGATGAATACTTTTATTTATTCAAATAGACGATAATGTATATTTGTTCTATAAGAATACGATGCTGAAGGTTTGAGTATGAGAAAAGGGAGCAGCTCATAAAAATTTAAAGGTGACTTGATATACACGTTGAACACCTATACGAAATATGAGCGTGTGTTTGTTGGAATTCGGTATGTAAATTTTGTAAGATTTCATCACATTTCTTGTAATAAGCCCCACCGTGTTGTTCCCCCTGACAACAATAAATCCGGTGGTTTACACGATGAAATCTTGTACTTTCCAAACGGGTGCTCTTAACAAGGGAGGACTCCCCTTACCATTGAAACTTACTCAAACCGAAATACAATTCTCGGCTTCAATTGTAATAAATAGAATCACTGCTTTGTACTCATTCGAAAAAATATCAATAAATATTATTCTGAATTAATTTCGTCCATTTATGTATATCACTGGAATTTGGATTAAAAATATTTTCATTCTCTTTGTGATCGATGCCCAATGTGTGTAATGTAGTATATTTTCAAAATAAAACGATCATATACATCATACAATTTTTCCTAAATGGCTTTATAAAATTCTACACCCCTTCATTTATTCGACGGAATCTCGAGAATATTGTATCCAAACAGATAATTCCTATATGAAGCTTTTACTACCCCTTAAAATGTTGAAAATATTGGTGGGATTAACTAAATTCCTTTATAGTGGAACCTAAACAGGAATATAAACCAGAGGAACATAAAATTTCTTTTGAAAGAGTTGTTTATGTTTGTCTTTTATTTTCGTACAAAGAAATAATATAAACGAGCATTACATTTGTAAACGTTCAAGAAGACGTTCACATGTAAATTTTTAGTTGAAATATTGTATAAATTATAAATACTATTTACTTACTATTCAAGATGAAATTATAATTATGCAATCATTTTTACGGTTATGTAAGAGTGCAATGGGGATTATTATACAAATAAAAAATGTTCAATGCACGTAGGCGAGGGTATTATTTGGGCAATTTTTCAGCTGAGAGTCCAGCCTTTGCAATTAAAACCACATAATTTGGTTTAGTAGAGAGAAAAAGATCATTAAATCTTCAAAGCGGCCATGAACGATAAAAAATCAACTAGAATAAAACCGAGAATCATTTTGTTTATAAAGATAATATAAGTAGATGTACTTTTACTTTTGTGGGTTCAACGATCAATTTATAATATATTGATCAAACACATGGAATTTTTGATATTGCAAATAATTGAACATAAATTTAATATTACTTGTACGGTTTGTAATATTATAATAAAGCAACCCTAAAACTACCACCAACCACTACACGGTTTAATTAATTAATTATAGTATACACTCCACAGAATGTGTGCAAGAATGTACGAGCAAATATTTTATAATAAATAGTATTAAAATATTATTGATTTTAAAATACGTCTAGTTAGGTTGATAGTCGAGCAAGAAAATACGTAAGAATCATCATTTTTCAGAGAAGGTTAAGTATCCCTGCTATAATTTGTCAAACGGAGTTTTATTTTTTGCTGGCTTTAAAGAAATAGAGATGCTATACGATCCGAATGAATGGTGTACTCTTTTGAAATTGAAGCTGACCCACATTATACTTATGTATTAAAGAAGTAGCGCTATATTTGCAGTGGACATGTTCTTTGTTTGGTAATAATAAATGCTCTTCTACAGCGTAGTTATTTTATTTCAGGTCGGCGTAGAGTGCTTTATCGACTATTCGAAAACAATCAAATTAGATCATTTACATTCATTAAAAATATCAAGTCTTATCATCAAAATCAAAATATTCATTCCTACAAAAATAAAAGGTTATACAGTCGATGGATAATTAGGTATTATCAAAGCTATGACAGACGCTACAACTAGCCCCGACTCCTAGAGGTGGATAAAATGAAAAAAATCTAAATCTTTTTAACTTTATTCGTCTTTAATTGAATGAATTTTTAACGGATACAAAATCACTGATTAAAATATTGCAAAACGACTAGCTTCAATAGTATTTAAATTATTTTATAAAAACACCTTATTACCCATATACGTACATTTATCTTATGTTTTATATAAAATCATGATGGTATTAGAGAAACATAATAAAATCCTTCAAAATATAATTTATTATATTTCGGGGATGGCGAAGAAGAAGAAGGCTGGATCGTATAGTATTGGCGGGTGCGAATTCTTGAATAATTCAAAGACGACCGACACTGACGCCTCGTCCTTGCTCGTATACTTTGCTTGCTATCGCAATATTTTCATTAAAACTTCATCATTCAAATTTACGACATCGATATGGCACATGTGCTTGCCAAATAAAAAAAAATGTAATCTCGTATCATTATAAACCATCGTTGCCACGAATGCTTAAAGTCATACAAACAAGTGCATCGGCCGCTTCAAGAAACGTGTTTCAGAGAAATTGTATTTGATAGTGTTGTATTTTTAATTTATTTAAATTTCAAAATGCTGGTTATTTTTTTATTGATTTTGACATTCATCTAATTTTATTTTTTGACTACGATTTCAGGTTAGGTTAGACGAGCTCACGATTAGAAGATTGAGTTTGAGGATTTTTGATATATATATATATAGATGCCAATGATACTTGTAAATCTACGACAATAATTGTGAGGCACCAATTCTATAGAAACTGCATCAACAGGTTTCGTGCGTGTGTGTATGTGTGTTTCTACCGCCTCACCGTCTCGCTAATTCAAATTCTATTGCGTGTACACAACGTTTAGATGTATGAGTGATGCATGTAATTATTTATGGCGGTATATCGGTATATTTTTCTGCCTATAATATATTATTCATCAAAAATATTGTACGTCGTATATATTTTATGAAAGATTTAAAAGAGCAATAAAAGTGTACAATATGTAAAGTTTAAAGTCCATATGGGAGGAGATCCTGGTGGTGAAGAGGGTGTTATTGGCACGCGTTTGGCATAACGATTTAAAAATTGGGAATCCGAATGATATCCTGGCTCTCAATCATGATGAAGTCGGTGGACGGCATACAACTGGCCCGATTTGAGTCGCGAACTCGGCAATACGGTTTCTGGGCACGCTTATATCGTAAAATCCGAACCGGGACACTTATTCGCCGGAGTACTAAAACCGGGAAAAAACTGCCCCGAACACTGCGCCGGCGTATCAATAATAAATGATATCGGCACATGTGCTGCATGCTTGCTCTACTACCACCTATAATAATACTCTACTATTATATTATACTACCCTTCTTTTTGGCCTAGGCTCATTTGAGAGATTGCCCGTTGGAAAGCTACGTCACGTAGTTGCTTTAAATTCGCGCTCGTTATTGGCGTAGCAATAATATCGAAGCGACATTTCCTACCGACTAACCCGTATCACCTACCCTAGCCTTTTTCATATGTACTTCACAACCCTTACTACCACCACTAGTGCATTTTTAGATTTTATTACAAACTTTGAACAGTTTTCCATGATTTTTTTAACAAATAAAATGATTACTAATTTTATAGATAGACAATCACGCTAAGACCACATAATATATTTTATTTATTTATTTACATACCGCTTTTTAGAAGGTTATTACTAAGAGACTTATTGAGAAAGTATTTACGAATTTGCTACACATTTAACAACACATTAATTCATTATTTGTCAATGATCTTAACTATTACTATTTACACAGGTCACCGATAGAACGGCTTTGCCTGACTAAATAATCACCTACATCGGGCCACACATCAAAATATATATAAACTATTATCCAATAACAATTTACATTTAATATAGAATAACACAAGAATTACTTCATTATCACACATTCACTGAAATCTACGTCTTTCGATTAGGCTCCAACTTCTCTATAATATGAATTGAGTGTACATTTTAATTTTATATATATTTTTTACAATATATGGTTTGTTTTACACAGCAAAGATCTTAACTATTACTAGTTACATAGGTCCCCGACTTAATAACTAACTATAGAACTCATTCATCTTACAATCCATGGAATCAGAGTAAAACTGAATTAAGGCAATCGATCTAGAGTTTATTAATATTATCCCTCATCTCTCAGTCAATAACTGATCAAATCAATATTTTTTTGCCGTGAGTGGGATTTGAACCCATGACCACATCATTTGTAGCCACGCGCCTTATCCACTTCTGTTTTAATATTAAAACTAGACTATATCTTTATGAATTTCTCTTATTTTGTATATTATATGTATCTGAGAAATAGTATTTGATTTATCACATTACGCAATTAAAAATGATATCTATAATAATAACTGATATCTAAAGTACCAATTCACTATCACAGTCGACTAAAATAAAAAAAACTAAATATCAAAGCATGTAAAACATCTTTTAAGATCACATTTCTAAGAGGGATGGTCCATTAATAATAATAAAAAAACAATATTCTACGAAGACCCGTGAAGGCTTCTCACAATCATTAATTTCACATGACACGGCACGAGTAAATAAAAAAAAATCACCTGTCATTTTCATACTTTATTTTGAGAGTATAATATAGATAAATTTAATACTAACATTAACTTTTGGTTGTTGTTGTTCTCAATATTTTGTATTGGGGAATAGAGAAAAGGTACCGATTTGAGGATTGAGTCGACCAAAGCAACGCGATGGGCAAAGTTGTGAAGTATTTCTTACATGAAATCTGTTTTATCAAGTGTTGGAAGTACTTTTTAGTGTTATCTGTGGCAGATATAAACAACAGTACAAAAAGTCCATAAACCTTTTTCTCATAAAGAGGGGGGTAAGGCAGGTTATCCCAAGCAGTAATTCCCAAGCCGCCTCTACTATTTTCCGTATATAGGAATTTATACCTTTCTCCACCTTGGACCGCCTACCACCTTTGTAATCGCAATATTTTTCAATTTCAACTTTTTAATACTTCTTCAACACAATTTTCGGCGTATCGTGCCTAAAATAAAACTGCGAAAACGACCATTCAACACATCGAGTTAATTTTTATCACCACTGCTGATTATCACTATTAAAGCTTAAAGCTTTTAATCATAATATATAATCTCATTTGTATCTAAAATAGCTAACACACCGATTGGTCAAGTTTTATTTGTAATAATTAAACGCTTAATGGACTGGGCGTTGTAAGTTTGTCGATGTTGTAATGAAATGGGCGTTAATTATTGCAAATCCGCAAAAAGACGGACGACTTGGAGTTTCGGTGAAGTTTGAGGCTTTAAGACTACGTGATTAAAATGACAACCTCACCTGGACCGTGACCATCAAAGGGTCTCACCGTTGCATCATCTGTATAATTATGTCTCACAGTCAAAAGTATAAATTTCAATTAAACTTCCATGTTAATTACCCGACGACTTTTCCTTCGCAATTTATATACGGAACGCGACTCTTGAACTACTCTTCGAATACGTGACATCTCAACTAAGATACCTATTCCACTGCCAGAGAAATAGAAAAATCTTTTCTAACTTAACTTTATTACTTTTATATAATCTTTTTGTTTGTTTTTAAAACTAATTTCGTTTTTTTACAAATACCAATAGTTTTTTCATAGAGGATTTTTTCCTGCTACATGAAAGCGTCACGATTCATATTTTTTAATATACAGTACTTAAAGAAATGTTAATGTAATACAACGACTACTTGATTATCATTATATATACAATTATATGAAAAATTAGTTTGAAGTTTATTAATTTATTTAATACTCAATAAAGGCTTTCAATAATTAAATAAAAATAATAATTATACATATATACATTGATAATAATATGGAATGTTTTTTCAACTTGATTATTAGACTTTAATTTAAATTAAATTAATTTATCGCAGTTGAACTTTCCATTTCTAGGAAATCTGAAAATTTTGAGTTTATACTGATGTTATAAAATTTCTACAGTACTTACTATACGTGAAGGATTTAGGCATGTGAAACGCACTTTAAATATATTATTTAACCACCTGGCAACACTCTGAATATGTTTAATAGTATTTAATACAATATCAAGTTATTTCGATTTTGATGGATACAAGATACTTCATTCTGTAATAGTTGTATAGTACTCGGATAAAGGGAATATCCGACTGGATGGTGTATGACGCCAGCTTAAGACTTGGATAATTCAATATTTTTTCACTGTATCGGAAATTGATATTTTCCGTGATGTCGGCTCTGTGTCTTTATAGTCTTATCTGGTGTTGAAGAGGTGAAGCTCAAAGGATGTAATCGGTTTTGAAGAGAGTAGAGAATGGATCCATCCTCGTTTACCTTGAGGCGAGATTAGTTTTAAAGTCTGTGGTAATTGCTCACTCATCCATCCACCTTATACGAGTATGGTAATATTTATCACTATACTTTCATAATTATTTATATATTTCATAAACGATTCATGGAAATTATGAGGCTTATAAAATCTCAGCTCTTTCGCTATTCTCCTAAATACAATACATGTTAACAAATAGTATAGAAACGCCATATGATGATTTATTTATTGGTAAGTGTCAACATAGCATTTGTTTGAGTGAATGTAACTAATTTTTAAATATTTTCATTAAAATTCAAACAATGCGCCATGTAATATTTCTGAATAATAATAATTCTACATTTTTATAAATCAAA